>PTEX01000188.1:1324980-1392635 GCA_003342815.1 Eudromia elegans
TTCCTTCCTTCCTTCCTTCCTTCCTTCCTTCCTTCCTTCCTTCCTTCCTTCCTTCCTTCCTTCCTTCCTTCCTTCCTTCCTTCCTTCCCTCCCTCTTTCCTTCCTTCCTTCTTTTCCTCCTTCTCTCCTTCCTGTCTTTTCATCTACTAATTCTAGATTTCTTCCTCAAAAGTCACTACAAACAAGCTCATGGGAATGAAGAATCCCTGAGCTGGATTATTCTTTGTGACAGACGTGAGCTGAGATGAGTGCACATTTCTTATGTCCCAAGAATCAACAGGGAAAAATCACCTGTGCTATATGCTGCTGCCCTTCCTTGTTTTACAAGCAGACTATTTCAAATTTACACACAAATCGGAAAGTTTCCTTAGTTTGGCTGCCTATGTGCTTGCAATCTTAACGGACTGTAGGATCAGGAGGAGATCAAGTACATTCAACATTACTGGAAAGCCTTTCCTTTCCTTCCAGAAGGAAACTGCATATAGCTAGGCATTCAGGTGTTATGTGTAACCAGTGGAATGCTTTTATGCACACAAAGAACTGAGTTACTCAGGCAAGGTAACCTTTTCCATTAGATAAGCTTGTAGAAAAGAACCGTCATTTAGTACCAATTTGCCTACAAATAGAACAAGTACAAAAAAGGTTGTCAAGTCTTCACATGTTTAAAAGAGTTCTTCTTATAAAATTTTGTTAATGAAGTCAATGCAGCTACGAAACAAGGAAAATTACTTATTATTTTTTGGAAGTCCCACATCTGTATTTTGAGGATTGTCATATATCAATGATGCCAAGACATCTTGTACTTAATGTTCACAAGAAAGCCCATCTGAGCATGTGAGATGTTGAATCTTGGTTCTGTTGCATGCATATGATCATCTAATTAGGTCTCTTGTTTTAGTTTGCTGCCTTGATTCTACTGAAATTTTTTCCTTTTTACTTCTTGACTGCTCCACTGATGCACATTAATTAGCATTCTTTTTTTTTTCTAAGAAACCACAATGGATAGCAACTGCATTGAATTTCACCAATGATAACCTAGAGATATCCAGAAAATTCTTGTAAGATTTAATTCAGTGGTAAGTGAAGTTTAGACATGCATTAGAAAGTCTTTGAACAGAATTCTATTTTTTAATAACCTGTGCTAAGGTCATAGGTTTTGAGAGATGGAAAGAACATGTTTTGTACTGAAGAAACATCAAATAGATTTTCCTTGTTGAAAGGTTCATCCTATATTTGTCAGGTTTTAAAGATTACTAATTCCAACCACCAACCTAGATTACTGTATAAAGTACCACACTTCATTGCACAATATACAATTTCTAGCATAACATACAGTGCTACAGGAAGGCTAGCACACTTAGAGCAATTCCTGGATTTGGTTTGTATAAAATTATTTATTATCTAAATGAACGTCTTTGTTATTGATATTTTTTTTTTTTTGGTCTGTAACTGTTTGCATACAAGCAAATAAAGAAATATGTCCCTGCGGAAAGGATTTGAAACATTTCAGGACTGACCAGTGATTTAAAGACCCGAAAGGCAGCACTATGCTATAATAAGAAACTTTAAATGATGGCTTTATGTTTCTTGCGTGGAATTGGATTTGAACAGATAACAACAGATCTGTTGGTCTGTAATGGTACTCCTACCTGCCAGTCTCATCTTGATTTTGGAGGTAGCAGTTGATTGTGTTGACCAAAAAGCTAAATAAACGACTGTATAGAGATTTTGCCAAGAGATCCCTGTAAAATTCCGCAATCTCTACAGTGTGTCTTCGTACAATCATGTCACCTAAGAAACAAAACAGAAGGATAACCAGATGTAAAGCTTGTTTTAATTATTTTAGTTATAATAATATAAGTCCTTCCACCTTTTTATTTCTCCTTTTGCCAAACCTAGACACAATGCTAGCTCTCTGAAAGCTCAGTGGCCAGAAGACTCTCAATACGACACCTGCAAGATATACAGGCTACAAATATGCATCTTTTTCAACAAAATGGCATGCAAATCATGCATAAGTACCATTTTACAGAAAAACACTTGTGCGAATACAAAGCGTTTCCCGTCTTCTCCAGGCCCCCTCTCTTTTAAGGACATTCCAACTGACTTTAGTTCTCAGTATTAATATCCAAGTGCTATCTTGACACGCTTTTGTAAGATAACCATGCTAGGGGGACATCCGTGTCAGACGGAGACACTGCTTTGCTCCATGTCACAGAGTCAACTCTAACTCAATGGTCCAGTCCAACATTTCATGATAGATTACCCTAGGTATTCCTCAGAGAAGAATTTTACAAGACAATGTGAGATTTGAAACAAAAACATCTGCTTGTAAAATTCCGATATCAGAAGGAGCATAATACCACCAGGTCTCATCTCTGAGAATACTGACTTGGAACAGATTACCTTTAAAATACTGAACATCAGTTGTTAAGGCTGAAGCAAATTCATCTGGTGAAACCTGCAGCATTCCTGCCACTGAAATAAAAAGAGACTGATTTGTGTTCCACATCATGTTGCATTTTTTAGAAGCGATTTTCATATTTTGTGCTATTTTCTATACAGTGGAAAAACCCACACACAACCGAAAAAATAGCACGATTAGATCAGCAATCAAAATTAATGAACATGAAAATCGGATTACTATACTTTGTGAAATTTGCATGCATCTGTATATTACATTTACAGCTCTCCCCTTTACAGATTACTCAGGACTTTCCCCAGGGCTTGGCAGACTCTGTCTAGTATTAAGGTACTCTGCTTATTGACAATCTCTCTCTGTAAGCCACTTTGAAGAGATTTGCAAGTGACCAACAGGGCAACTTCAAAGCACGCGGCCAAGAGCCTCTTTTAAGACAAAGGATTTGCATGGAAGGGATTCAATTCCATGCATATTGTTCAGCTGTTGACAAGCGGCGCAAGAGGGTTTTAAAATAATATCGCACAAAGCGCACCGTGCAATTCCTTTTCGCAAACGACACCATTAAGCGTGACCCCAAATTAGATAATTTGCCATAAGCGCATTTCCTTCAGTCCCATAAAAATCTGTAGTTTATAAAGCATCCAAGTCAGCTGGATGCCATCTTCCCGGAGTCATTTATGAGACTTCCGAAGGCAGATCCTTGTCTCGCTGGAACAGGGTTTCCATCTGTCGGCGGCGGAGCGCAACAGCGACCGCGCCGTGACGCTCCGCGCCGTGTCCCACTGACCTTGTTCCAGGAGCTGCAGGTCCGCCACGAACGCGGTCTCAGCATCGGTCAGGGTGGTGAAGCGGAGGTCTCCAAGGTGCAGGACTGCGGCGAGAATTACAAACAGGTTCTCCACCTCCTGCGTGTGTGTTGGACACAGTTGGAGATAAATAAGAGATCAGAGGGGCACCCTCGTGAAAGCGAATGTTTCACAAAGCAGGCAAGTGCTCCAGTTCATATCACCGGCATTTGATAAATTAAAAAGGGCTCACATGTAAAATGCTAATATTCAGGAAATATGGATTTAGAAATTAAACTGGAACCCACCTAGGATATAAAACAGAATCACAATGTAGTTTATGTAGAACACCAAGTTTCTATTTTCTTTTTTTTTTAATAACTTTTGCATGAATAAAAACCATTTTAACGGTTACGTTAAAAACTTTTCTAGAATGTGAAAAACAATACTGAAATATCTTTAATGGATCCACTATTTAAGCAGGAAACATTTCTTCCTCAGGAAGAATTTCCTTGCAAGCAAGACGAATTCTGTACCTGGGAATAACAAGTTTAATTTTGTTTTTGTTTTTTAGCTCAGCCAATTGCATTCGCAATCACACGGTTTAGTTTTAAATTATAGTAGATTCCTGGTAGTAAGACATGCAAATAATGTTTAAAAGAAAAAAAAAAAAAAAAAAGTCTTATCCACACCTTTCCCCACTATAGTTATATGGGTTCAGATGCCTCCAACGCTGTGAAGCAGTTATCCTGAAGGCAAGAAATTTCCTGGACTGAGTTTTACCAAAGTAGGAGAGCTATTCTTTCATTTGATTATTTATAATGTTTTTAAATTCCAGCCAAAAAAATGATCCATGGAAAATGAACCAAAAATTATATGAAATATAAAATGTTGTGATAACATCAGATGATATTTTTAAGGCCAGTTCTATCATAATGGTCCTCCTTTAAAATTATAAAACAAGGAAATCTGATATATGCTATCATATGATATAGTATTATATATTGCAAATTCATATGGTAATTTTTACTTGAAATATTTCTGAGAACTAATATTTAGAACCTAAACCTACAGGATTAGGTGAACATTATGTAAAGTGAGAAGCCACTCTTACTGGAACTTGCAGAATAGGATTCAAAAATACACTATAAACAAGATACTTAGCCACTGCATCCTCTTTATTTTCAGCACTGCAGCACAAACTAAGGGATTTCACTGAATTTTTAAAATGATTAAACTGATCTGGGATAACTTGTAAGTGGTTTGCAAAGACAAGAGATCGGATTAAAAAAAATCCTGATCTGTTTTGGATCTGTTTCCTTCTTGTTCCTTTCTCTAATAATACGCCACTAATAAGAGGACACTAAAAAAAAGCTTCTAGTTTCTGGGATATACACGATGGGCTCTGATTAAGTTTGATTCTCTAAAGCAAACTACATTTGGAGACAAGCAGTTCCATTCCTCACCGTGTGAACTAGATAAAAATGTCAACAGTATTTTTTTCCATTACATATATACTTCCCATGCTGAAGACTAGAAAAGCGAGGCATTTTGTTACCCTTCTTCACAGGCAAACGCTGAATAAGAAAGCTTTTGTAGCAGAAGGGAAATAGCCATGTTAACACAGTATTCCAGCTAGGAATTCTGGCTCGTATTCCTGCTTCTCACGAGAGGTTCTTCGGTGGCCCTGTGTGCCGTAGCAGTACTGCTTATTTCCTGCTTCTTTGGTAGGGTGTTGGGAAGGTGTGGGTATCACTGTACGGTACTGAACTGCATTAGCAGGACATAGTTGTTTGTGGTGAATTTGGTAAGGCCTCAGGTTTAGCCCAACTTCCCAAAGACTTATCCGTAAAACAGCTTATCTATAATAACTTACAACTTATTTTTCAGCTAAGTATGCATTTTGTGGAGTTTTGTTAAAGATTGTTTGGGAATGCTTAATTCTACATAAAGATAATGTGCTCTATCATTAAATGTGGCTAGTTGATCAAGAATAACACACCAACCTTTCCATATATTTTAGAAAAGGTGTAAGGTTACTTAAGAAGATGTGTTTTATTGACACCATTCTCCACCTGTAGCCCCTGCCATAGGAGATCTATGTACAGATTCACAAATTTCTAGCTACCTAAGGGGCTATTCTGATGCTACTTGTATGTGGAGGAGCTGCAAACCTCTGGTTTTCTTGGGTTTTGTTTTTTTTTTTTTTCACAAGGAAACTTCCTTTCTGGAACTCTAAACAAAGGAATATTGAAGTTGTAGTGCCGAATCCAAAATAATTCTGTATTTTTCTAAGAAAAGAGTTCCTAGACAGTTTCTGCAGGCTTCCAATATGTAATTCATTATGCATTAGATATTTCTTTACGGGCTGAAGCCGTTCCTCAACTGAAAAGAAAAGTTAAAGAGACAGATCAACCAGTCTGTGAACACTGGGCCAAATACAGAAATGAACAGAACTTTTGTACCAGATTCTATCGATACAGAACTTGAACCATTAAGAGAAAAAAAAAAAGATAATTCTTTTAAATACAGCCATATGTGTTTGATTTCAAAAGTGGTCACATGAATTCTCACAAAAAAAAAAAAAAAAACCAAAACCCTTTATTTTGAAAGGTTGCCACCTTTCAGAGGTTACCAAAGATCACTTATTAATATTTTCACTAGAGAGAACCAGAAATTACGTGACGTACCACCACCAGAGAAGTTAGTCTGCCTCACAGCTAAGAAATAGCTTCAGTGCCAGCTCACAATTTTTTTTTTTCTAATCTTCCTTGATCCCTTTTTATTATAACTTATCAACTTATATATGTAAATATATATTATATATTATATACTATGCATATTAAATGTTGTGCTTACTGGCCCAATAACTTTTCCTCAGTTTCTTTTCTTATGACACTAAATGTCAGGTAGGGATAAAAGAAGTATATTTTAGCCTCTTTCTGGAATTACTATTGTTTATGCATTTTTGGGGGCAGAAATGTCTCACTATACATTTGTAATAAATACGGAAAGTCAACTAAATATGCTTGTACTCTGAAGGAAATTATACAGCTTATGTGGGTTCAGATCTCAGATTCCCCTCACATCTTCGTTCTCAAGAACTCTTCTTGGTTAATTTCCTAAATTATCTTCATTAGTATAGAAGACAAATATGAGGCCTGTCTCCCCTTGATGGTCTTGGGGAGCTTCATTCAGCTCTTTCAGGTTACTCATATAGATATATAATATGTATATATATATATATATATATGTATGGCCTAAATATATGTGTGCTTCTTTTCAGGTGCTGCTAGCAAAGGTGTTTGGAATGCATATTGTGCAAAATTAAAAGGGACAGGAAGATAATCAGGGAGGGAAAAAAATTCCTGTGGGTTTTATGAGGCTTCTGTCACATGGGATTTGATTGTTTCTTTTTATCTATGTAATTTAATTGTTCAGAGTATTATACCTTGCAGCTATTTTGTGAATCTTTAAGAATGAAAAAGATTTACATCGCTTGTGCTGTGTCTAATTAAAAGTGATTACAGTAATTTCCCTGGAGTGAACTAGCACTGTATATTGTTTCAAGGTCTTTACCAACGGAAAAAAGAGAGACAGGAAGACACTTCTTTTCCCCACAGAAGTTTATCAGTAAGAGTTTCTCATGACCAGCTTTTAACTAAATAACACTACAATTTTAGCCAGAAACAACACCAGCTTGTATAACTTACCAGGCTGTTGAATCCCATAGCACCTAGCGCTTGTTTTAGCACAGCTAATTTCTCCTTGTTTTGAGGGTTGGCTGATAACATCGGCTCTTCCAGTGCTGTCTGGCTTAGATACCTGTGCAGAGGGAGAAGACCACATAGAGTGTTTACAAGGCTGGTGCAGAACCACACTCGTGAGGCTAAAGCCTTCCTTCTCCTTCTAACCTAGGGGGAGATGCATGCATATGTATGCAAGGTACTGGAGTGTCAACTGCACATTGATCTCAGAGTTTTATCTGCCTTTGGAAGGAATGGTACTTTTGACAGAATGCTCCACATTTCTTTCATTAAGTTCTTACTGAACTGTACATTTCTCAAATATAGATATTGGTTCCCAGGCTGTACTTGTGACACTGGCTGTCTGCATATAAAAATACTTCTGTCACTTGTGAAGAGTCAGGTGAAATGGTTTCATTTTTGTATCCTGACATTCTCTGCCCATAAAAAGCTCAGAAATCTTGAAGAGCTCTTCGTGGCTCCTTGATTCTCAGCTCTCATCATAAATGTAAGCTAAAACTTCAGATTTAATTTATACCACTTGTTCTTGCACTAACAGAGATTTCCCCTCAGCGGAAAGATTTGACATTTCCTGCTTTAAGCTCCCTCATCAGATCTTATCCACTGGATCCCAAAATCATTTGCTCCCTAAACTGCTGAAGGTGTGACAGGTATGCTAAGCGTCTCTTATGCCAAGGTACCACACTGAATACATAAAGTAAAAAATGTGGTATGTATGTAAGTACATTTATCTTATGCTGTACTTTATGTACATTAAGCTGCACCACAGCTTAATGTACACAGGGTACACTGTGAACCAGGAGGAAACAACATAGCACATTGCAACTCCCCCAAAATAATGATTGGAACTGAGAGAGAGAGAGACACCTAGGGAAACAACTAACTCCAAAAAAATAAAGCACAGCAGGCTATTGAAAAGAGCAGCAACCCAAAAATGTATCTTGATCTACTTCAAATAGCAACTTTTCTAACCAGCATTGAGGTTTATGAGATGTATGTGGTGAAGCACATAGTGTGACTTTAGTGGACTGGTATTGAACTTCTCAGTGCGGATTTACCTTGGATTGATACGGGTGTAATGTCTCTCAGATGGTGGGCACAGAGAATGCCGGGGAGAAGCACGTGGATGCATAAAGACTCCTTGCACCCATAGCACAACTCAATCAGCAGATACTTCAAGTATAAACAAGCCTCACATTACAGTGCCTACAGTCTGTGAATGCAGATCCATGCTCACCAATACAAGAGCTCGGCAGTGTTTCTTCTTCAAAATAATAATTTTGTCTAAATTAGCTAGAAACACGTGCTGGCACATCTTTCAAATTAGTTTGAACAGACAATCCAGAGCATATGCCAAATTAAATTTTATTTTATTTTATTTTATTTTATTTTATTTTATTTTATTTTATTTTATTTTATTTTATTTTATTTTATTTTATTTTATTTTATTTTATTTTATTTTATTKTTTAACCTTATCTACATGTATCAAAGAGAGGACAGAATAAAGCTGAAACTGAGCCTGGCTTAGAACCTACTGGTTTAAAGGTTAATTCACCACAGCATTTTCCCTAGCTCTGACCCGCGGTGTAAGCTTATACTAGTTCAGTGCTGTGCATCACGTGTCCCTGTCTTTTTTTAAGCATTACCAGGAGCTTTCCAGTGGCATCTACTCTGCTGTCCAAATGTCCTGTTGTTGAAAGATTGGAGGAGCCGGAAGCTCACGGCTACTGTTTGTAAAAAAAGACTCCTCACTACTGTGCTGGCTAAGGAACTCACTGCCTCTCTCTGGATTGAGCAGGAAAGACACTTCCCTGCTCTGTGAATGCGAGATTGCAGACCTTTCTTATTTAAGCAACCCCATTTAATTAGCTCTGGATTTTTTAAGCACACTTGAAGTGCTAGCGGATATTGTCCTAACAAAAATGTCTACAACTACTACTAGCCCATACCAAAGGAGGCTATGGCATTGCAAAGTGACGTTTAGTCCCCTTGGAAATTAAAAAAAAAAAGAAAAGAGAGCCATGATATGAACCGACATGCAATATGTGGCACTTCTTGTCTTCAGCTCAAGCATTTCTCGCTGAGACAGTAAGGGGTAAACTAGGTACCCGTCAAACCAGATGCCTATGGCTCCTTCAAATCCAGCCATAAACTATAGCATCTGCCAGGACATGCCTCTTGGAAGAGAATTCACCTTTCCCAGTATAAATCTCGTGAAGATCTAATCAGTAGATTAGATCCCCTTGGGAAGGGCTGAATTTGGACATCTTCTAAGGGGTATTTGAATTTAGAATCAATTTTCACAGACTAAAAACAATTAAGTTCCTCAACTTATACAACATATCACAAGGTCTGCTTCTTTCCAGGCTATTTAATGACTGTTGGAAGATCAAAATTGCTTCAATGATGTGCCCATTTAACTGCTCTGTTTGCAATGTCTAATATTTTAAGGCTGAAATAATAGTACAAAGCACTTAGATCTACAGGAGGATACTACACAAATCCCAATAAGTGCACAAAATATACAGTGTAGCGGGGAGCGTGAGAGTGGGTGGAATGTACATACTATATGTACTAGGAGTCACGTATTATTTTTTTCTGATTAATGATCAGTACATTCTTCCTCAGAAACATAGCTATATTTAGACAGCAGCATGAACAAATATTTTTCTGCTTCCAAAATACTTTACTGCTATTTCCTTCTCACCTTCCTTTCCCCTGAAGACCTTAAGAATGAGAAAGATTTGAGAAGTTTTTAATATTTTAATATTATATTAGTTATTAATATTATTTTAATATTATTTCCATTATTTACACTTAAGAAGCAGACTCCTAAAGGAATTATGAATTGTTGCATTTCCTATAAAAATAAGAAAGGGGAAAAGGGGTGTCTTATAGGGACTCTTACAGTCTTAATATTCATCTAAGTCTTACCTTGCAGATATGTCATTGTCCCATAAAATGTAAACTTTTTAACAGGCACAGCTTTTCTTTCATTTATAGAATGTTTCTGTCTTTTGATTTTTGAGTGACCTGAACAGAATTATAATACTGCTGCTGAAGAGAGATTAAACTGCTTAGAATTTCCGATGTAGCTTACCATGTATCTTTGGGTTATGAGTTTTACATACTTGGTTGTTACTATAAACTAAAGTGTTATGGTCATCACACATTTATACAATCCTATGTAGTTACTAGAGTGTGTCTGATGGTCCCGTAAGTTTCCAGCAAAGTTTGGAAAATCTGGAAGCAAACACAAACCAGACCTGGTCACTCCTGACTTCCTTCCTCCAAAAAAACCCAAAAACAACAGCAAAAAACCTATACAAATTACTACTACTGGTACACAACCCAGAAGAGGCATTTTTTTCCTAATATTTGATGCATGCAGGCTATGCACTAGAATTATTTACTTTAGTAGCCTTATTTATACATTTATGTGTGTAAATTCATTGCACAGATGCACATTCACCTAATCTTTGCAGTACCTTAGAAAAAAGATTCTCAGATTTTGGCTGAAGTTAAACCTTTTAGTTTTAGGTAGCCGCTCTGACAAGTGATGTTTATATCTCTGACAAAAGTGATGAACCAACCAATTTATGTAATTCTAATAATTAACTTCTCTCTACTGGCTTTCTAACCATCTGTTTAAATGATGCCATGTCAACATTTGTACTAGACTAGTATTCCTGGCAGACAGTTTATCAGCACATTGAAGAGTTTTAAAGAAGTGATCAGTGCCTGTCAATTGCAAAAAGAAATTCACTGATCCACAAAATTGAGTTCATTTAAGAAGATAAACTAATGAATAATTTTAGTAGACCGCAGTCACTTTGAGTAAAACACAATGATGTATCAGAGAGTTAAAAAATTAGAGGGTTAAAAAATGAACACTATTATTTTTCTTTTTTTTTCTAAAAGTCATAATTTTTAGGTTTATAACGTTCTCATATTTACCCTAATTTACCAAAGGATATAAAAGAATGGGCTATTTAGGGGGAAAAATCACTAGTGCTAATTTTTATTTATATTGCTTATCATAGTATAATTTTCAGTTATAATTTGAAGAACATAGATCAAGTTTTCATGGAGAAGTATGACTGGTTTGCCTAAGATTATAAAAAGTTACTTATTGTGATATTAAATTTTTCCTGCACATATAAGTTGACAAGCATTATGCATATTACCATTCTCATTATAACTCTCACAAATAATTTTTATTATTACACTTACACCTGCATTCAAATTCACAATTTAGCACACAGCTATCAAATACAAAGAGGAATTACATAGGGAAATAAATGCCAGCTTCCTTGAACAATTAGTGTTTGTGTGAATATGCACATTTCAAAATTTCTTCATTTCTTAACTACTGGTTAAAATCTTTTTCTTAAAAAATTAATACAGTCTACTTATGTGACAAAGCAGGTAACAAGAAATCGAGACTAAAAACAAAAGTTTGACTATCAGTCTGCTCTTCTGCCACAACACAGGAAAACATTATCTGATCTGGATAGAATTTAAGTTCATTTCTTTTCTTTTCTTCACTTCTGAATTGCAACCTAATAACATCTATAAATGAAGTATTTTGCTTCATTTGACATAAATAAAATGTGTCATTTCATTTCGTTACAAGGAAAACAAAAGAAATGAAAGACAAAGCAAACAAAAGAAGTGAAAGGCAAGATTCACAAAATTATTATAAAAGGTGAAGGTGGCCTATTGCAACATATTTTGAGGGACAAAAACCACATATGTACACACACATACACACACGCGCACACACACACACACACAAAATAAACTCAAAAAAACCCACAAGAATTTGCAAATTTGGTAATCATTTGGGAAAGGAGTATCCATTTTCTGGTTACTGTTCCACAGTAAAGACTTGGAGATTCCCTACTTTTGTGTGTTAGATATTCCAACTCAAAGCAAGTTCAAAGCATCTGAAGCAGAAGATATTGAGTCTTCATATGCCACATCCTATATAAGTCCCGCAACTTTCTAGTTTGTTGATAAAAAAGATTCTGGGGCAGAAAATTTTTATACAAATGAATTCAAGACGTTTCAGCATCTTTTAGCATGAGGCTTAAGGATAACAAAGTTTTTCAAAATCAGCATTTTTCTTGAGATATTAAGCACAGTCAAACAAAGCCTGAAAACAATCATCTTTCATGCCATGGGTTTATTCTCCAGTCTGGAAAAGCTGGTTCACACTTCAATCACAATCTGATATATCCATAAACTTCCAAGTAATAGTTATCAAAACCTACTGATTGAAGCCATTAGAGCGTCAAAAGATATGTGGGTTGATGTAAGCCACAAAAGGACCTTAAAGAGGATATATCTGACCTTATTCTTTTTCTCTAGCAAAAAGGCTGAAAATAAAAGGTATTTTGCACTAATCTCTACAGATGATTACAATCGGAATTCAGGATCTTTTGTTTACTTTTGTCAGGTAAGAAAAAAGACCTTGGAGCCCCTGATTGACCACAAAGAGAGAACCCAAGGGTTGCCATAGGGACCCTATCATATCAGGCTTCACTGTAGATTGTTGCATAATTTGGTATTTTAGCAAAACACTTCCTCAACCCCCAACCACTCTGCATTTGTAAAATCTGACACTCGAAATGTTCAAGTATTCTGTAAGAACAATCACTTTATCTATGCAACATACATGTTTCTCATACAAAAGTATCTAGTTCATTATGGTACCAGACAGCAGAGCTGTCTGAAAGAGATTACCAGTTTGGGGCCACCTGATCAGAAATTCCCTTTCATCAGGATAGCTAAAGTTGGCTTCCAATTAAGGGTGAAGAGGAAGCTCGTTTCTGCCAGATGGACACTTCTTTTCAGAAGGCTTTCCTGCAGTAAATACATTGTGTCATGAATAATTAAGAGAATTCTTGGTGAGATTACATCATTAAGTGGTTCTAAGCCACTGTAAAGATCTAGGATGAAGTCGTGTGATGAAAGAAAATGGATTTTTTTTTAAAGTCAACATCTAGCTGTTTGCTAGATCAAGAGTCCTTTCCTGGTAGAAGCTGAATGTTGTTACATATGTATTCTCTTGTAAATCTTGCTAGGCCACAGAAGGCTTGATATAAAGGCAACGAAATATAAAGATCGGTTGTTAGTCTTGAATTTTTTTTATATCTGATTAGTCAACACAATAAATATTGCTTGGGGTAATAAGCATCTCTCAGATCACAGCCTTTTGAATAAAAATGTTCTGGTTGTAGGTAAAAAGATTAATTTTCAAATTGCTTATGCTCAATTTATGCATTTGAGGTCTCAGAGTATTCAAAGTCTTCCAGTTTATGCTCAAATTACAAACAGAAGACATGTTTAATACAAATATAAAAACACAAAAGTATGAGATGATGAATAAAATTATTTAAACTAGTCTTTTAGTTAAAGAAAGTGTCTGGAAAAAACAAAACAAACAAAAGCACGTTTCTTCAAAGAGCTAAGGCAAACATGAATGAGTACTGTCAGGATAAAATTCAGTTGAGAACAAATATAAAGCAGAACACAACAATAATAAAACAAACTTAAGCTGGGCAAAACTGACTAGGTCATGGATCATCAGAAAAAATTGTATCACAAACCAAATGGGAGGCCCTCCATCAGAATATTGCAAGAAGAAGTAATAATCAAAAAAGTAATCATAGTATTAAGATCCGTATTTAAATATCCTGGTACTACAGCAATAAAACACTTCACTCAAACTTAAGCTGGACTATTCCATAAATCTTGGAATCTCATTTCAGAGAAATTAGGAATAGTTATAGAAAATGTAGGTGAAAGCAACAGGAGATATATCAGCAAATATAACCTTAAGCAAAAGAGTAGGCTTTATGTAGCCTATTTAAGACTAAGAGAAGACAGTTCAAAGAGGTAGAATTCTACATGTTTGCTCTCCGTAGAGTTCTTGAATACGTCAGGTCCAAAAGCATGGACATGGAAAAACCACTGATTCATGCAGAACACATGAAACATGTATTGTCCAGATACAAAATCAATTTAAGCCAGATTATCTTGACGATGCTGTTGCTTGCTGGAATAACCCTTTATCCACCAAAAATAACTCAGTAAAGATAGAAGTTTTATTCTGAAAAATCTTACTGGGCTCCCAGGTAAGCACACTGAAAGAGGGCAGCAGGATTTGGTACACTAAACGAACTCATCTTACTTTATTTAGATGTTAGTTTTTATGTTGGGTAAACTGGAGAAAGATGTGGCTGACTAACTACAGAAACTTTGTTTATTCAAAATATCATGCTGAGGTAGAAATTTGCAAGTTTCAGGATCCAAGAATGATAAATTTTCTGCCTGGGAAGAATAAGAAACATAAATGGGAAAGTGGCTAAAACAATCCTAACATTAGCTTAAGAATCAGTATATTATCTCTTCCTTTTCTGTGGCTATTGGAATACATTTTCAAAGAACCTGTCTGCTTGTAGAACAGACAGTTTGCCTTGATGTTGAGTTGGATCAACTCTCTGCAGAACTAACTCTTTCGAACCACGAGTAAAACAACACAGGATTCCTTTTTTCTCTGTTTCCATTTCCAGTAATGAAGGAAAAAAATAATGCCTAAGAAGGGTTGAATGCCATTTTTTTTTCCTGAGATACATCAGGATAACTGGTGACTCACCTTAGCTAAACTCTAGAAACACAGAGTAACATCAATTCTTGTGTTAGCATGATTAATCAAACTACCTAATATTTTTTTTTTGCTAAAAGAAAATATAGATCAATGGATGAAGAATTTTCAAATGGAAGCAGCTAGGAGTAAATAAATAATTAACTAAATGCAAGATTTGGCATAATTATTTAATTATTCAATATAAATAATTGCATATGATGTTAAAAATCAGAAATCCTGCATTTTGTACACAAATTCCTTATTTCTCTTGTGAAATAACTTATTAGAAAAGTTTTACATGCTCATTCACTAATTTGAAATAGCTGTCAAAACCATCTCCTTGTGTATGTACTTGTTATTGAATATCATGCAAAAATCATGTGAAAACCTGTCATAGTTATCCAAAAGTACTCTGTACTGTCCTGCTGAAGAAATCTGGAATATAGAAATTAAATAATGCTATTTCAAAATATAATTTAAAATATAAAAATATAATTTTGAAATATAACACAATTTTCTTCAAAATTCTCCCAGCATGCAGAAATATTTTTTTTTAATTCTGTTGTAGTTAGAAGTATGAGTTTATGGCCTGCTTTGTATTAGCTGCTCCATGAGGCCAAGTTTTATGATCCAAATGGACATATCTTTTATTTGCACCTATATTTGGAGACTATCTATAAAATAAAACCAATATGGACTGGGTTTTCCTTATTAAGAAGTCTTTAATGTTCATTGATTGACTCTCTATTGCTAGAAAATCCTCAAGAGAGCCAACATCACAGGACAGCAAAAGCAGTATTTTATAACCCGGTGCCAGCTCTAGCACTGTCACTGTTCATGTTTTGAATGTCATTTAATGTGACACTGTATTAAGAAGCACTGATTAACAAGCTAAATCCTTTCCTTTCCCTTATTAGCGCTGCCCAGTGAAGCATATACCTGCACAGTCATGTGAACTGTTTGTGGCTTTTGACTGTGCAGTCCATTTCTTCCCTTCCTGTTTAACTCAGGATAGTTACCCAGATTAAACACAATGGTCATCACTGAAATTTCAACATTATCAGTTCAGTTATTTTTACTTTATGCTAAGGGGAAACTATACCACTGCAAAATGTAAGTATATATCTAAGTCTGCTATTGCATATAAGTATGTGACAAATCAAGAGAAAATATAACCTTGTATGCAACCAGTTTTCTAAAAGTGAAGATTGTTTATTGTCTTCCTTTGAATATTTGTGGACCATTTCTCTAAAATATAATATATTTTGCTACAAGGATACCTATTCTCATGACTACATGCTAAATCCAAGAGCTGAGTAAGGTAGAACTAAATATTTAATTTAAGGAGTTTTGCCAGACTGAGAATGAATGTCATGTATTTTGAAAAATGCTTTTAAAATTGCTGCGTTCACAGGTATTGAGAATATAAATACAGGACATTTAAAAAATAAGCACACATAATAATCCCTACGGCATCCGTGAAGTCACACAGTAAGACATTACAACAAACGTTTTACTTCTTTAGATCTGTCATGTGAGTATGAGAGGTCGATGCACTCTGTTTAGTGGGGAAAAGCTGCCTTGCACTTAGCACTGTTTGGTATGTAAACAGAAACGAGATAAGGACAAAACAAAGCATGTGACATGAATGAAGTCAACAACACAGAACGTGATAATGAATAGCTACTGGCTTTTTGTTTGAGGGAAAATGAGCATATTTTGCTGCATTTTGTTAACTGCGTCTTCAGTGTTTAAATCTATCCTAAACAGAGCAAATTTTATATCCTTTGAATCCTGTCATGCAGTAGCACTGATCTGAAATTACTGCCAACCATTTAAGTGCACAGATCTCTGCTCATGACTAGAGCAGTAAGACACCAGAAATTGCTCTTAAAGATAAGAAAAACTGTTAATGTCAGTCAATAAAGTAATAGCACATTATTAGTAAATTAAACATTGCAGACAGCTTTCGTGATAGCCAGAGCAGAGGTCTTGCTTTTATTTTTCTAAACTGAGGAAATCATGTGCTACAGTATGTCTTAAGTAAACTTAATTTAGCATGAAAAGCTTATATTAGCCATTGCACTGTTCTGTATACAGTTTGGCATCAACATCTTCAGAAAAGCTGAAATAGATCTGTATGTAGTGTACCTATACTGCACAATATAATGTATAAATAAGTTTTTATTTTGTTTATCTGGCAGCTATAGTCAAATGGTAAATGAGGAAGCACATCATGGTCTTTATTCTGAAAACAACAAATGTCTTTAGGCTAAAATCACATATAAAAATATACATGGTCCATAACAATGTAAATCTAGCATAATTCCACTAAAGGAAAAAATGAATGCATGACAGCAATCACTCAAAATAGGATTTTCCATACCTCTGGTGACCTTAAAAGAAATAGTAAAGGCAGCATACCTTGTAGTGCACATTTCTCCTACTGACATTACTCTATTTTATCTTATAGAAACACTCAGGAGAAGATGATAATCCCATGAAAGATTACCTTACCAGAATAATTTTCAAGTCCAATATATATTGACTAACAGGTATAATGACAATAATAATAATAGAGTAGGAGGTATTGAACATGTCTGAATATGAAAAGTCAATTTGCCTGTAAGTGAAAACTGGTTCAGTCAGTGTCCTGAAATATGTCTGAACTTTGTTCCTATGACCAGGAGTAACTTGGTGTGCAGTTCTGGGCTCCCCAGTACAGGAGGGACGTGGAGCTACTGGAGAGGGTTCAGAGACGAGGAACAAAGATGATCAAGGGACTGAAGTACCTACTGTATGAGGAGAGGTTAAACGAGCTGGGCCTGTTTAGCCTAGAGAAGAAAAGGATGAGAGGGGATCTAATCAATGTATACAAATTCCTGAGGAATGCTTGTAGGGAGGAAGGGGCTAAACTATTCTCTGTAGTGCCCAGTGATAGGACAAGGGGCAATGGTTTTAAATTAAAAGACAGGAAGTTCCATCTCCATGTGGGGAAGAACTTCTTTCCTGTGAGGGTGACAGAGCCCTGGAACAGGCTGCCCAGAGAGGCTGTGGAGTCTCCTTCTCTGGAGATCTTCCAAACCCTCCTGGATGTCACCCTGTGCCACGTGCTCTAAGGGTCCCTGCTGGAGCAGGGGGGTTGGACTAGATGATCTCTAGAGGTCTCTTCCAACCCTAAAGATTTGGTAATTCTGTGATTTCTGAGTTCATATGTACTTCAGCACAAGTTGCCAGGTAGATGGCATTAAGTTTACAAGCCTCGGGGGATTTCTTCATCAACACTGACTACTTTTTTAATGATGACTGATTAAATAAAGCTTATGGGGTTAAGATCTAAAAGACAAAAAGTGCTTTAGGTGCTTTAGGTGCCTGTACCTTTCTTCAGTAATCACTTAAAATATTGTTAGTATCCTCCAAACCAATTTCACATAAGAGCTGAACATAACTCGTGCATTAGTTTTTGATCAACTAATGTATGTGATACCTTCTTCTTCTTGTTTATGCAGGTATGGTGTGTGCTTTCAAAATGTATAATAAATAAATAATTCTGCACAAGTAAAAGTCCTTTAACTTTGCAAACAAAAAATTGAAGGACCTCAACTCACTGGTCACATTTTAGATATTATGACACATATTATTTATACAAGAATGAAGCATAAGACTCTTTTTTTAAGAGGCAATAGTAAATCACAGTATCAGCTATTTACCTCTCATGAGGCCAAGAAAATCTCATGCAACGCATGAATACGAGTTGGTGTAGTATGAAAAATAACCCACTTCCTCTACAAAGCAAGGCTATTCTTCTTCCTGGTTTAAACGTAGTGAATATATACGTATGTATAAACTTAGGCATCTATTTAGCACTCAGGCACCCTATATAACTAGTGGACACAATTTCAATGTTAGCAGATTTTTTTCTTAATGGGTTTTTCAACAATCCTGTTTTATTTACATGCTGCCCTCTCATGTTCAGCAAGGCTGCCCCTAATAGAGGGCAGGTAGTTTTTTCCAGGTGACAAGCTCTGGTCTCATCTCAAATGAATAACACAGATCACAAAACTTGTATCAATGTACCACAGTCAAAATAAACACTGCAGTTCCCACATATGCTGAATGTACTGCAAAACCAAGTTGGTAAACAGACTTCTACTCACTTAGAATTTTGTTGTAGTAACAGTTTATGAAATTTAAAACACATAATAAAAAGTAATAACATTTCTCATAAGTCACAAATTACATTTCTCTCTAACTACTCTTACAAACAGGTCACAAACAGGTGATTGACCAAAATGGTATGTTAGGAAGCACAGACTCTCATAGGTCTTTTTTCTCTTTTTGCTAAACACATTCTGAATTCCTTCCAGTTAGCGTTCCCCAGTATGTCTCCTTATCAGATTCAGATTGCTGTTTGCATAAAAGCCTAAAAATAAAAAAGCTTTCTGTGGGAAGGTAGGCTACTGTATGTATGAAAATCATTAAGCATACCAGAAAAAACAGCACTTTCTAAATCTGTTTATTGTCTCTCAATCAAACATGATTTTGTTAAATTTATTTTTACTTCTGATACCAGTAACTACGTAGATTGTTTAATATCTTTTACGTTGTATTAAACTAAGCTGTAGGAATAACGCTTTGTGCTGTGGTTCCAGGGGATGTGTCATACAACTAGAGATAAATAGGATCTACACAAGGAATAAAGAAATTTTGAAGAGCATCTAGGTGACAGTGATATAGTTCATGATATTCCTGGACTGTTCTGTCCTGTATTATATTGCATAAAATCATCTTAGAAGGCATGACTGATGAAGCTTTCATTTTCAGGAGCCATACAACACTCGGAGCCTAACAACTTCTGTCCATTAGCACTCTCCTAATACAATCACAAGAAATGGACTGGTTACATGCAGGCCTTAGACAAAATTCAACTTAAGTAATTACATTTCAACTATAAAAAATCCACATGCAATTTCAGCAAGAATCAAAAGAACATTGTGAATGACACCAAACTGACACAATCAGATTTAGCATCAGTGTTGAGGTCATTTTGAGATATGATTAATGAAAAAACTAGGGAAGAAAACCATACTAAGCTTTCAGCTGACCTTGCCTGACTTTCCCAGAGAGAGCTGGTTAGAGTAACAGTAAAGTTATTCCACTGCAATCAAAAGAGTCAAGCTGGCTCAGGGAGCTCAGATAATAAGTTCACATAATGGTGAGAGGTATCATCTCTCCTAGATCTACCATTAAGTGGAGATGAGCTAGGTTCAACGACAAGGACTTCTGCCTGCCTGTTACAAATTCTTAAATGACCGATTCCTGACTGGAAATTCATCTGCCGTAATCATATCAGGATGATTTTAAGAGTGGCTTTTGAAATATAAATTGCAGAACTATATTATCACTCTAGATTTATGCAACGTAACAGCTAAGTGGCTTCACGAGCTGAATCCACCTGACTCTCCCCCCACATATGAGATGATTAGCATCCCAGTAAAGTGCAGAGACATATTTTGTACTTAAACTAAAAGCCAAATATGCTCCTCTACCATTTTTATAAGTGAGTAATCATATCTAGTTTTATGCTGCAGTTTCTACAGCAATTTTACCCCCTTCAAGCTACCTATATTTTCAGTCTGACATGAAATATTGTTGGGCTACCTAAACAGTCAGGATTTAATATCTTCAACAGAGGATCAAATTTAGCCATCAGATATATGTAAGTACCACAGACCTAATTAGTCTTTTTCTTTCACAAAAGGTTGAAATTTGCCCAGAAACTCTAAGGTAAGATTCCCATCAGCAGAATCAAGAACAAAGTGGAAAGTCACCTGGTTCATGTTGCATTTATTTTTATATTTTTCTTTCTCTATTTCAGCCAACTTATTCTAGACAAATCTTGATTATATGTTTAGTTTTCTGTTAAAACTAAGGTTGATGCATGCTCTGTTGTCAGTAGACTTGCCTATACTGTATTCTATAGGTCCTGGGGGTTCTTATCAGAGGTCTTTTCTTAAAAAGCAAATCCCAACCTCCTCACACCTCTCCCCTCAAAAAAAAAAGCACTTAATTACTGAGTTTCTTTCTCTCTCTTGGATTAAAACAGATTTCATGTTTTTCCACCTCCCTCTCTTTATCTTTCATGTCACAGGCATTCTCCTGGTATGTGTTTCCCTATCATGTTTACTCGAAGAGGAAGGAGAGAAAGCCTATCTCAATCAAAGAAATAGCAAACGATATCATGACAGGTCAAATAAAACAAATCTAAGTTTGCAGATCAAAACTAAACACGCAGAAGTAAATGGAGTAGAGCTATAAAAGGAGGACTCAACATATAAAACTCAAACAAGTTTTATGTGATCTGATGTTATTTTTCTGTTCTAAACAGTCCATTGGCATCAACAGAATGCAAAACACCAAAAATTACCAGTTACACGACTTCCTTTAGGATAATACAGCAGTAAGAGTGGAATATTTACTCCTCTATAAATGCAAGTTATTCCTGATAGAGCATCATGCTTATTTAGACATAGTTAGTTCTGTATCTTCAGCTTGTTAGAATTATAAGGGAGCGAAAAGCAGTTGCTGAATAAAGTAGTAACACTAATAAATGATTTCTCTACCTCTGAGAGACTGTCGGTGGAGTGCTTCACATTCTCTACCATTATTCAATCAATATGTATGAAGAATAATACAATGAAGAGTGGATTGTTAACATCAGATGAAGCAATATACCCAAAGGAATATGAGTTTCACATTTACACTCTCAAACAAAGCAGAATTTCTACAGCATTTATTCTGAAAGCCAAATAATAGTCAAATAATAAGTCCATCTGGGATCTAAGACAAAGACACTGTGTTAAGTCTCAAGCATATTTTACTATCCTTTCTTTGTTAAATAAAGATTTTTCTTGGAATTCATATAAATTAATCATTATCAAATGTTGCAGGAGTTTTATTTTCTTAATGCCTTCTTTGAGCAAAAGCAGCAATGACAGCATCTATCAGAACTGGAATCAATCAATAAATTAAACATCAAAATCCAAAGGTACAGCATCTCTACCTTCAAGTAGAAAAGTACTATTTTGGATATCTTGACATGTAATTAGAGTGCATTGAGCATATGTGTGTGTGTGCAACTAACTCGGATTTCAGGAAGAACCACTATAAACAACTGCCAAGCCACACACTCAAAACAGATTTGTCTACATTATTGTGAAGTAATCTTAATAACATGGACATGTACTTTATGCTTGAAGTACACGTATATGAAGATAGAGAGAAACCTAATTGATTAATTTGCAAAAGAAAATAGATTACCCAAATTTATATTTCAGCTTTGTTTGAAAATCTGAGCTATAATCACTATTGCATCTCCTTTAATTGCAATGTTAGCTTCTAGTTATATATTCTGTAAGATACCTCACATAAAGAAGGACTTTAAGACAAAGAAAATTTAGTCAAGTTCCAAGGAAATAGCATATATTTATAACTTTAACCCTGAATATCAGACACTAGCGTGAGCTATTTGTTGAATATTTAAGGATGAAGAGATAACCTTAGGGGAAAATCCCTAGTCTACACAATCCAATCATACAACTGCCTCATTAAAATAAATGCATAATTTGCTAGTTGTGCACTAATAAACTGCTTAAAGTTCCATTTCGTTTACATTAAAAAATAGCTGTTGAGCTCAGCTGAAAAGAACTGCAATAAACAAATAAGGAAAAAAAAATGCTTAGAAAAGTCAATATTGAATAGAAAATCCCAACAGCATTTTTTAAATTGCTATTCCTTAAGATGCCAGATACAGCTAAAAATATCTACTGATCAGATTTTATCAAATTTAGGTAAAATAGTTTTGATCAATCACTGGCACTTCATAACAAGAAGACAGACCAGAAAACAAAATATAAGATTTTCCAGTGTCCATCCCCAACAGAAACAAGGGAGTTAATCATGATTATTACTATGCTGCATAACAAATAAATCACATACATCAGCCATTTACTGGCATTGACTCTCAGCTCTTCCTTTGAAGTGAAAAGAACACCACAGATGCTTAAAGATCAAGCTCCAAGAGAATAATGCAGCCTGAATTTCAAAGAAGGAATAGAGCAAGAAAAGGAGAGCTGAGGAAAAAAAAAAATGCTCATTTTGGTTCAATTCATCTTTATTTCTGGGTAATAAAAAAGAGTTAAACATGCTGAAAAAACCCATGAATGCTATTTATTCAGAATACATACATTAATGAAAAAAACAAAGGAAAAATAAATGTATGCTAACAGCTGAAAGAAAAGGTTGAGGTTATAGAGAGCATGGGAAAACATATTAAAAAGAATAATGTGAAAATACTTTTTCTGGAATATGCAAATATTACACATTCAGAATAGAAAAATCAACCTTAAAAGATATCAGCAAGGAAAAAGTAGGCACCAGAAAATGCCAGGTAAATATGGAAAGAGCAAAGGCCATACACCAACAGAAGTGGGAAAAAAAAAAAAAAAAAAAAAAAAAAANAAAAAAAAAAAAAAAAAAAAAAAAAAGACAGTAGAGAAGATTCTGACAATTTTTTTTGACATCAAAATGATTTCAGCTTATGGAGATATATAATTCACTGAAGCAAGTTTCAACCTGCTTCAGACACTCATACAAATATATCTGCTTCTCTCCCCATTAGGTTTCTAATAACTATGTGGTGCAGTTTAGCTGTCAGACTTCACCAGGATCTAAGCAAATGGAATTGCTTCATTCCTACTGTTCATATTATTACAAGGAGATTATCTACAGATTTTGTCCTCAAAATAGTATGGCTGGTTGTTCCACCGCAGGAAATGACAAAATGAGGATAGTTAGAAAGTAAAAATTTGCAGCTATGGCTTTACATTAGACATCTGAAATATAAGTAAAGCATTACACAATGATCTAAATTTATTCAAATTTATAATTTTAATGTTGTTTGATATTATGTAGTTAAAAATCTTTTGGTTTTGTTTCTACCTAGGGCTTCATCCATATTTACTTCTTGTACTGAAATGAACTCCAGATGAATTCCAAAAAAGTTAAAAGAGTAATTAAAGTAAGGGGATAAAGTTATCCAACTCTGATGTAGGCCTAACTAGTAAATTAATAATCTTGCTACAACATTAAAAAAAAAAATACAGTTGTCTGATTATTTTGATTTCTCAACATGAAACAAAAAATGATTACGACTTCTTAGACTTCCAGGTGTTTGAGTTCTTCCAACTGTGATCTTAAAAACTGAATAAAACAAAAAATAACAAATTGCTTCTGAAAATCTTAGTCTGAGGACAACAGAGGCTGCTGTAAAAATGAGTAAAAGTTTAGCAGTATTTGTCCCTGTGTAGGAAGGCAAAGGATACAAAATAAGTACAGCCATGAAAACAAATATTTCTAAAGTGTTGTTAATTTTCTGGCCTACAAAGCAACAACTAATGACAGCCAACAAAATTACTGCAAAAATGCTCATATTTTCATTTTCATTTAGTTCTCTGGAATACAGCAACCTTGAGGCATAGTTTATCGCATATTAATTTGTTCAAGTTCCCCATACATTGTGAGGAGCTACATTTATCTGCCTAATGAAGGCAAACAAGGCTTGCAGGTAGTTGGAAAGTGTCACAAATGGTCAGTTTTATTTCAGAAAAATCTGTGTTTTAACTCTAAATCTTGCAGCTGGTATCCATAACATTCACAAGCAAGAAAAAAAAAAAGAAAAAGAAAGAAAAAAAGGAAAAAAGAATTCTATGATATTAAGGCAGAAAATTCAATTTAGCTTGATAATAACTTTCAGATTATTCCAGAATTACTTTTGGCATGGTAAAACTTTTTTTTTTTTGAGAATAAT
The DNA here is from genome assembly GCA_003342815.1 of Eudromia elegans. Lineage (NCBI taxonomy): Eukaryota > Metazoa > Chordata > Aves > Tinamiformes > Tinamidae > Eudromia > Eudromia elegans. The sequence goes on from PTEX01000188.1 coordinate 1,349,478, forward strand.
GTCTGTATAGAAATTTGAAAATTAATTTTCTGTTCAGCATTCAATGCTGAGGAAGTATGCTGGAGCAGGAAAATGACAAGATGATGTGATTTCAGACGACACCTTTAAGAACCATCCATTTAAAGCCACCCAGTCTTTTAAAATTGTTATCTTCTATAATGCACCAGGTGCACTTCTATTTTTTTCAAGTTCTTACACCACCCTTTTAAGAAATGAACAATGCTAAGTATAGGAAAATGAACATAAAAAAGTGAGTGATAAGTGAGCTGTATGATTTAAGGTAAGATAAAACATAGTTTGGTAAAGGACAAAAAGAAGTGGGAGCTTGATTCACTCTTTTCCTTTTATTCATCTACATCTTCACTAAGAACTTAAATGTCAAAAGATTCAGGGTGAAAAAAATCTCAGGGGTGACAGACAAACTTCAATTTATTAGCTTAATAGTTGTCACAACAATAGCTGCTATGAGAAAGAATGAATTGAAAGTGTTAATTAAGCATAAAATTTCAAAGAAAAAATATATATTAAAGAGAATCTACATATGCAAAGACAGCAATTAAATGAGGGCACTGAAGATTTAGCGGCTGTTTGATAATGTGGGGAAACAGATTAGTTATTCATTAGCACTCATTAAAAATTGATGCAGAATGATTTATGCTACTGTTAGACCTTGCGTGCCCCCTGCCTCAAGGGTTTAGCTGCCTGGGCTGTGCAAGAAGCCTTTCCAGGGCCCACTTGGCTCCACAGCAGTCATGTCTGCGCCCGTTCCCCTCTCCACAGCCCTACCTGGCTACTGTGGGTCGTGTCGGACCTGGTGACAGGGCCTGGACCAGCTCTGCTGTGCGCCAGGGTCTGCACCCTGGCAGGTGATGGTTCTCCTCGCCTTACTTGTTGTCCTCCGTGGCTCCCCTCCTGTGTGGGCACCAGATACCCCGGTTGTTCTTTGGCTGTTACACCAAATTCCCTAAATTCCTGGAAGCATCTGCTGGAAAGTCACAACTTGGAGAGGGCTCAAGAGAACTGTTCCTAGCATTTTAATTTTTTTTTTAGGGTTTAAAGATCGAGACAGTGTGACTTCTCCAGACGTATCTGAAAACCATGAAAATAAAAGGAAAAGTAGAAATGAGAGTCTACTATTTGCCCAGAAGAAGCAGGAAGAGGTGTCAGGCAAGAAGGATAGTGAGGTTGGTAAGCCTGGTATCTCCTATCAAAACTTTCCATCCTTCCCATGCCCTATCCCCTACAAAGGAAAAGCAAAACACCCCTAAGGAACTTCTAATTCTGATCTTTACTTTCATCCTAATCTTAAATATCATGATGCTCAAATGCTACTTTTCTGATTCTTAGGAGGCTTAATCTGTGAGAGGGCTTTTAGAGCAAAGTTGATCCTCAGCAGTTGAAGGTAACAGATCTGCAGCACTTCTTCAGTGAAGTGAGACTGAGAATTTTGTTACAACTAACTTAGGGTGAATGTGATTCTCTACAGGCAAAATCTGTAAGAATTTGGAAAAGTGATCTAACTTGGCACTTCATACAGAAGCGAATATTCCAAAAGGACCTATCACCTATGGGAAAATTTCATGTTGCCCTTCCAGATGCAGCTATTTCATCCACAATATTTAGATCTAATTTTGTAAGGCAGGTTTTAATATCTACTTGGATTTCACTCTAGTTATTAGAAACAGATTATCTGCAACAGGCAATTAATGAAGCAAGGGGATCAAAATGGTATTCAGTAACCACCCAATTAATTGCTACAGATGCAGTCGAGCTATGTGTGGTTACTGCAAGCTAACTCAAAAATAAATAACTAAAAGAAAAAAAAAGGAGGCTATCAGGCTGGAATATACAGAAAAAGAACATCAGAGGACTAGAACATTCTTAAAAAGTGTGTTTTTCTCCAACTATGTACACTAATTAAAAATATAACCTTTCTCTACAAATTACCATTATATTTTTAGACTACAACAGCTTTATGTTTGCTTACAAACATAGCTATGGAAAATTGGTAAGTTATTTTCAAGATGAATACTTCTCTCTGTTGCATTTTTAATAAAAAAAAAATCAAACAACTGAAAAAAAAGGGCATCTAAAGATAAAAGGAAGAAAAAAAAAAGAAACAGAGAAAACATGGGAAAATGTAGCGTCATCCTGCATTTATATATATATAGTAGTTAGAAAACAAAGAAGCTGTGTCCTAAGTACATTGACCTGGGGAATGTTGGGGTAAGTGGTCTCTCACAGTCTTGAAAATTTCCATCTTGTATTTCTGTGTATGAAGGCGATGCTTTCATCTCCAAAATGGGGATCCATATGAAAGATCCTAGAATAATAACTATCCTGTATCACACTGTTAGAACTTATTAAAAAAGATGATGACCGAATATACACTTAAAAAAAAAAAGGCAGATATGAAAGGCTTTGCATTTAATGTGTCTGAAAAGATATCTATCGGTCTCTTTTCTATACCACTCACTTTCCCTCCCTCTATTCTCTAGGTCCTCTTTGACCACCAAACTTCATCACTGCATTCAGAAATTATATTCTCAGTGATCAAGAAAAGAGATCCTGATCAATCCAGGTTTAATAAGCAGTTAAAACACTTCACTGAAATTACTTATACATGAAATTAATGGAAAATTTTCTTACTGTCAGTGAATATGGTATCTGCACCAATAAGCTGCAAAAGGAGACACACGATTTAGGTCAATGCTTTGAACTGATCTATCTTTAAAGAAGAATTACATTAAATCTAAAGGAGAGGAGAAACAGCGCAGGCAGGCAGAGAAAACCCCACAGTGCACATCGTTCTGTGGGAAGAAGGCAAGTACTACACATCTTGGAACAGTAGCCTGAAAACAAACACAAAATGCAATCCCTAGCCACAGTCCAACTTCTGCACGTGCATTATATGCATTTACATTTTTCCAGTCAAACACTTGAAGTTTATTCTCACATAACACAGCTTATATACAAATAGTCTATTTCAAAGTATGGATGTGGAGTGACAGAGTTCTGACATTGCAAGGTGAGGGCTAAAAATACCTATCTGTAAGCATCATCTTGCAGTACTCAGACCATTACACCACTTTGACTAGGCTACTAAAACCCATGATAGTGTAATCAATTAGGAAAACTAGAAACTCTGCTGAAATTGGAAATTGGTGACCTTGAGTTGACCAAGTTGACCCATATTAAAGCAGTCTGAAACTATGTTACCGATACACAAACACAATGACACTTTTAAATTGCAATACCTGTGTACTGAAACTTATATAAACTGTATATAAAGTTACACAAATACATTGTTATAGATTTGAAATGTTAACGCTAATGTGAAATAAATGGCCCAAAATAACCAAAGCAGGGTTCCCACACTTTTCTGACTTTCTAATCTTTCTGGTCACCTTTCTTCAACAGAGTTGAAAACCTTTACAAGTTCATCTTTTGTCACTGTCATTTTTTCAAGACCCTCACTTTGGTTATGAAATTCATCAGGACAGTTGTATATATTGTAACTTTGCGGCTAAACTTCCCATGCCAGAAGAGCAATGCATAGAGAAATTGTAAGATCACAGTAGCCAAAAAAAATCAAGTGTAAACCAACAACATATCTTAAAATTTCTAATATTCCTGTATTACTTGCCATCATTAAAATAACTACGATTCTGCATATTTTTTGAAACACGCAAAGTTCAAGGATGGAAATTTCAGTCTGTGATCTGATGACAAAATCAGTTCCTGAATGCAGAGCAGCAGTTGCTGACAGTCAAAAAGCTTTGACTTGCCTTCTCAAGACTCTCTCTGCCTTTCTGATGTGCTCCCCTCTGCTTCGTCATGAAAACTAGCATCACCTTTCCACAGTTCCTCCACCCTTATCCGTCATGATCCACATGCAGATCTGGTGGGAAACTTATTGATTCTGACTCCTTCCCACATAGTTTTATCTACTCTAAGACCCAGGCTTAGCAGGAAGTGGTCATCAGTTTGTCTTCATACACTACCTTAAGAGTCATTATATTTGCAAGCACATCCCTTTACTTTTCTGAGATCAACCTCCTGCCAGAATGGCATCAAGCACCACAGACTACAAACCTACTGTTGACCTACCCTTACTGAAATTCTCTGCGAGTGCAACAGGATGAAACTTCTTCTTTACGTTAATTGTTAAAGTCAAATTATAAACTGCTTAGTATGTGGGCAAATTCCCACCATTTATAACATATGGCATAAAAATAATTAACTATGCTTCTTTCTGCCTCTTTAGGGAAAGTATTGGTTTTTAAAATAAGAATAAAATACTGAGACTGCTGTGTCTCAGTTCCCATACTGCAATGTGCTCGTGCAATCAAAATGACAAAAATAAGTGTGTAGGCTTATTAAGACTGATTGATTTAATGGTGCAAAATTAAACAACTTAAATAGGAATGGAAAAATTATCAAAAAAACAGTTGGGCATGAACAAACTACAGTTTCAAAAGGGCTGTTATCTCATTACATTTGCTTGAAGAGTCAAGATTACACTTGTTTAAAGAAAACATGACAAATTCAATTATTGGTCTTACCAGAATGATATGATCTCAACAAAATTTGACTAAGCCTGAAATCATGAATTGATAACAAAGGCCAAAACCTGCCCTCCTGATTTATGCACATGTTTAATGCAGCAGAAATTTACCCCTTTCAACTCTTTAGCTGTATCAACCAAAACCAATCTGGCCCACTGAACTAGTACACCAAGGAATATAGAAAAAGAAACACTTGGCCCAAACTCTCTCAACAATACAAGATACAATCATCTACCCTACCAAAGGAAAGCTTTATTGATAAGAGTAACTTTATGCAAACTCTTAGCTATAAATTAGTTCTAAAGCTCTGGCACTGCAGTATACAGTCATCTATGTAGAAACACCATTCGGTCCTTTTTGGAAGCTTATCAGATCTCTTATCAGATAAAGCTTTGTTCATGTGAATCTAATTATTCAGGCTTTTCCTATGTTCTTTCTTGTTGGAGCTTCTCTCAAAATGACTCCAAACTTTTTCATTTTCTGCATAAACTGAGTGATTCCAAACAACTTTTGCTAAAAGATGAATACATTAATGATCTGGAGCTCACAATCTTTTTGGTCTTCAAAGGATTTAAAATATAATATTTAACTCTCTTTTTCCATCTTTGAAGTGGGTCATTTTTAGTAAAGCAACTTTGCCTCAGATTTCTTCAAAGTTAGTGCCTGATAATATTCTGCCTGGAACTGTGGCAAATTATTTACATATCAGAAGTGTTAACAGCTTAAAACATTAGCAAACAACACTGTTCTAAAGATTTCTGTTTAAGAGGTAATCAGAATCATGCAAAGTGTTTCTGAAAAAAAATGAGCACAGTATCTTTCTCTTTACAGGCCTCAAACCTAAAAGTATTATTTTATTCAAATAGAGGATAGAAAAAGAAAAAAGGGCAAAAAAATCCACAAGGAAAGGTTCAACTACAGAAGTCTAAAGACACGTTTTGGATCATTGTAATTACTATTGGTCTTTTTCCTGTTATTCACTTTACTTACTAGAAAATTTTGTGGCCTAAAAAAGTGTTTAGGTCACAAGTATCTCTCATTTCAGTGATATTTCATAGGAATCCCCGAAATGCAAATGACCTAATCCAGGAACAAGTTATTCTTACAGAAAGGAATCTGAATTAATGAATTTTGGAACACAGCTCAACTTTTTTTTTTTTTTTTTAAGAAAAAAGATTTGTAAAACATTTGGAGTAGTTTCAGCCTTATACATAGTATATTTAGTTGTACATGTAAAGCTCTTTCTATGTAGCTTCTTATTGTTAAAGGGAATGTAGATAATAAAAGTTTCTGAAACTACAAAAGTGGTTCAGGTCATGTTGAAGCACGCATCTGCACATGTACTTACAAGGACCTGAATAACTCATACTCCACTGATGGCATGGACTTGTCCTTTTTCTATGGTGGATGGGAGCCAGAACTACCAGTTTGCATATTTGCACCTAAAATAGCTGTTGAGTGCTGAAATCTATCTTTAGTTCTAAGCATTAAAAAAAAAAATCTGTTTTTCTTAGAAGTAAATATAAAATTGAAATTTCATTAAAATGAAATTTTATCAAAGACAATATATGCCAGGAGAAAAATGTAATTTTAATGAAGCAATCTTTGAAGACAACATATTTAATCATAAAAAATGGACCAGATCTACTCTAGTCCACTGAAGATGAGGAAAAACTCAGTAAACTAAGAAGTTTTCCTTCACTTTTTCCTTTAACACAATAATTCTAACAAATCTAAGAATGTGATTTCATTTAGGGAGTACAAATATTCTCCAGAATTAAATCCTTGTGAAATTGAAATTAACAATAAATAACTTTAAAGGACATTGAAAAGGTCCTTTAGAGGTCATTGCCAGAAATGTCAGCTATCAGAGGAAGCACCTCAACTCAGATGACACACTAAAATAAAGGAATGTATTAATTTCACACTGAATATAAAATTGTTCTCCTACCTGTGTGCAGATAAATTACTGAGGTACAGGATGTACTTTTCTTCAGCAGACAGCCCATCCATCATCAAATAAAAAACATGAAAATTGCTCTGGTTGAGAGGTTGCATAATGACACGAGACTTCTCCAACATGTACGTATAAATCCTAGCTGATTAAGAAATAAGCAAACAAATAAATTCATCATTACACTGATTGCTCTAGACTGATTGCTTTAGTTTAAACAGTTTGTCATTGCGACATTGAAAAATAGACATTATCTTTCTTATAAAGGAGTCTGAGGAAAACATGACATCAAAAATACTACCATTCATCCCACCATGGCTTTTTATATAAATCATATACAAAGCCCTCACTCCATTAAGATTCATGGCATAAATTTATTTCTATTAATTTTAAAGATAATCTATGTGATTTATACCTCGTTGCATTTGAGGAACTTGCTGATGTATTTGGCAACATTTGCAAAGAGAGAGCAACTATTAGTCACTTCACCTAACTTCATCCATCTAAGAATCAGCATCTACTCTAAGCTCCCTTTTAACGATGAGAGAAAAGTGCAGCAGAGGTCTAAGAGTTCTTGGAAGAACTGCCCCCAGAATCATTCCTTCTTTCTCTGGTGGCTAGAAGGAGTGCTCAGAGTAATAGTTTGGATTAGCCACCTGGCTTCTAAATGGATATATACAAATGAGACAAATCCCGTGCAGAGTCATTGGTTAACAAGCTTGTAACTGGTGCTTGTGCAAACGTGAACATCTTAGAAGGGCTACGAAGAGCATATCAAATGAGAAACCACCCAGGTCAGTACGTATTTAGGAGGGAAGAGGAAGAACCTGCCTTCAATTTGCCTATGGAAATGCTGATTACAAGATCATGTCCAGAGAGGTTTTGAAGGCAGACTGGCTACAAAAACCAAATAAATAAAAATAAACAGGGAAAATATAGCACCTGGCTACACATCCAACTGTTTCTCCAGCATGTTAGAGCTAAATGTGAAGCAGAAAAAGATTTACTCATGTGGATTCTTCTTCAGTCCTCCCTGAGTGTACAACACTATGCAGGTCCACATGCATCAGTATAAAGATAGCATGGGAACACCTGACAGCAGCTAATGCTCATGGGGACCTAATTCCATTTTCCACTTACTTACCCCATTATACTTTATTCAATGACTGTTCAATGTAAAACACAGCCTGACGTGCAAGACCAGAATCAGGTCCACAAACATAAAACTGCACACCCAGTTCACGGGTGCCGAACATTCTTTTGCAGCTTTATGCTTTTAATTCTGTGCAATGTGGCAGAGCTTTTACATAGTACTGGAGGGTAGTGCAGAATGGAGGGAAATGAAACAGGTAAATCTTGAACACAGTGCTTTAAGGATGGTCACAGGTGAGCATTGTTTCTACACGAAGTATAACCAGGCACCATAACCATGTATCAGAAAGCACTGCTTGGCATGGTCTAAATACATACTGGCCAAGCAGTAAGGATGATCAGATGCCTACACTACTCAGGGCCATTTTCCATTCCTCATCTATTTAGCAGCACAGGAGTGGCCACACACATTTACTAATGTTAAAAATCATGACTGGGGTTCTGGTTAAAAAGAGACAGTAGGACAACATACATAGTAAAGCTGTATTACTAACTTTCTTGGGTGCAATGCTGTTCAACCAAGAAAGAAATGGCTATCTTAATTATCACATAGATGTTTTTCACATTCATTAATTAATAAATGGAAGAAAAATGATGCTGGAAGTCATCTGATTAATAAATACATTTAACCTTAGTGGTACAGCACCATTTATTTAGATGACACAAACCAATTTGGCCCCTTTCAGCTAATTCAGATAATCCACTTCAATATGGTTAAATACAGTTAATCTTAGCTAGCACCTCCAGCAATAGGAAGAATTGTTAGGTACAGTCAGGCTTTTGATGAACAAGAATCAAACATACTGTTCTCCTAATGTAGAAGAATTTATTCTGAGAGAAAATGAGCATGGTAATATGACTTTTTTACAAAGTGAAATGATATGTTCTTTAAGCTGCATGAAGTAGAAGGGAAAGATAATAGAGTTCTAAAGCAAAATCTGTCATTTTTGTGCAATGTTAACTGTGCCTATAGATGTGAGGTTATTTGAGGAAATGTGAGTTGAAAAAAAAATCTCTTTCACAGATCATTTGACCTGCTGGACAAAGTCAGCAAGCAGACTCCGTACTGAAATTGTGGCCAGTGATTTCTTTCCTCCAATACTGCTAACTTTGAAACTACCTTTCTCAAAAGCCTTGTGGCCTTAAACACAGCTAGTGATAAAGACAAATGAACATTTGAAATTTTAGACTTGAAATATTGTTGAAAAAATATCAGTTTGTTAGCTGTACCCTTTTTTATACCAAAAAAGCATTTTTTTTTCAGTTGATCAGAAATGTTCGTACCATACACACAGGAGAAGATGCATTCTGCTTCCTTTTACAAATCAAGTTTGCGCTTGTCATTTTAATGCAAATTAATAAATTCAGGATTTTTTTTAGGAGGCACAAGAAAAGTAAGTCAGAACACAGCGGAAAATTAAGTTTGCCAGGTTGCCAGCACTGATTTTTTTTTTTTTTTTTTAAAGTCATTTGAGGAAACGGAATTCTTGCCTTTCATCTTAGGTCAGATGTGCATTTGCTAAGAAGACAATTTACCCTCTCTGCTCCCAAATAAAAATAAAATGCACTATTTTTATTTCAGGAAATACATAAGCTTTCTCTTCTATGCAGCGGGTATCTACAAAGCATTGTGTTTTGACACAGGTCAAAGGTGAGTTCTGTTAGATGTGACTTTTATTTAAGAAATTAAAAGAAGTTGCTGGCCCACAGCTTATCCTGTATTTGTGTTCATGTAACATTTTTACTAGTTCCCAGGTCTGAATCCCAATGAACAAAAACTTAACCCTGACTAGACCTTTTCTACCTATTTGACTCAACGGCAATGTGAATGTTATTAAACCTTTAAATCTTTTTTCCCCCCACAGGAAAACCCAATATTCATCAGAAACGAGATTCGGAGGTAAACAAAGCCCCTGTTGCTGGCTGTACTGGCTTTTAGCACAGCTACACGCAAGCCTCCATCCTTATCTTCACAACTTTGTGGCAAAGCCTCAGTTAAGTTGAAAGACCAAATCTAGCACGTAATACTATCGGCAGTATTTCTGCTCTTTGGGAATAGTGGAGGCTTTCTGCTATAAGAATAAACCTTATGTGACACTTCCAGGGTACAGGCAGAAAAGCACTTCAGCCCAAACAAAAGAGCTGGAATCCAGACTTCACTGGATTCCACTTAAAATGCAAGGAATGCTAACTTGAACTTTCCCTCCGTGATAAAAATTTACATACGTACTTTTCATGCACTTTCCATAGTAAACTGTTTTGCATCTGTTCCCTTAAGCTCTTTCTGTTAAAGAGTTTAAACTGTCTAAATTCTTTGTTGGAGGCAGTCTAGTATCACTTAATTTTTTATTTACAAATCAGACATATCTAGCACAGTTTGCATAAACGAGTTATAAAGTCACATCTCAGCAGAATCAGGTGCCTTACATATTTACACTGTTCATTCATGTTTAAATAGGACAAGACAAAGTAAATACTGCTGCAAATGATCCTTCAGAGAGATATATAGAATCACTGAGTAGGATTTAAGCTGGAGCCAAAGCCAAAGTGCCTGATTGTGTTCTCATTTACAGTGGGGTAAGTCCGGGACAACTTCACTCAGAGATGCGGTTTAGTCATGGCCTAGAGAAGGTAACTTCAATAATGCAGACATATAGGTTGTGGAGTCTCCTCTGGAGATCTTTCAAACCCGCCTGGATGCCACCCTGTGCCATGTGCTCTAGGGGTCCCTGCTGGAGCAGGGAGAGGTTGGACTAGATGATCTGCAGAGATGGACCTGGGTATCATGGTGGACGACAAGTTGACCATGAGGCAGCAGTGTGCCCTCATGGCCAAGAAGGCCAATGGGATCCTGGGGTGCATTAAGCAGAGCGTCTCCAGCAGGTCGAGGGAGGTGATTCTGCCCCTCTACTCAGCCCTGGTGAGGCCGCACCTCGAGTACTGTGTGCAGTTCTGGGCTCCACAGTGCAGGAGGGCCGTGGAGCTGCCGGAGAGAGTCCAGTGCAGCGCTATGAGGATGATCAGGGGCCTGGAACATCTGCCCTATGAGCAAAGGCTGAGAGAGCTGGGCCTCTTCAGCCTGGAGAAGGGATGGCTGAAAGGGGATATGAGGGTCTATAAGTACCTCAAGGGAGGGAGTGAGGAGGATGGTGCTGGACTCTTCAGTGGTGGTCAGCAATAGGACTAGAGGAAATGGCCACAAATGGAAGCATCAAAAGTTCCATAGGAACTTAAGGAAAAATTTCTTAACAGTGAGGGTGTCAGAGCCCTTGAACAGGTTGCCAAGAGTGGTTGTGGAGTCTCCTTCTCTGGAGATCTTACAAACCTGCTTGGACGCCACCCTGTGTGTGCCACATGCTCTAGGAGACCCTGCTTGAGCAGGAGGGTTGGATTAGATGATTTCTAGAGGTCCCTTCCAACCTCAGTCATTCTGGGATTGTGTGTGATTCTGTAATATGAACAAGTACAGCACCACATCTACATACAGCAGTATAAAGATCAGTTTTATTGCTCTACTGTGAGTTTTCACTATTGACTGTATATTGCTGAACTTTTAGCTACTTTATATTTGGCAAGAGTAACTGATTCAAACCTTAAATAACTGGGAAAAGATAGCGCATACAAGTCACCTGCTGATATCTTTAATGGGCTTTGCAAACAGTAATTTCTTCGTGTGCAATAAACAACTGTCGTGTTTTGCAAACCTCAGACATAAAGGGAAGCATGATTTCCTGGGAAATGTAACAGTTAGCCAGCGTTAACCTTTTTTCTTGTGTTTCTCTGCCATCTAGTGGTTACAGAGGGCAGGAATCCCTTTTATAATAGCACTACTCTTCTTCAACCAGTCACCTGCTATTAATAATGCCGTTCTGCTGCCTTTGCTTCCCCCCTTGCCTCTCTTCCATACCTTAGCTCTCGTTTTTGTGTATGTATGGCACACCGGAACCCCTATCTCCTAGTCTGTGGGTGATATCATAATAATATCGTTAGACAGCACACATAATACTTACCTCCAGCTAGGGTTCTCTTCTTCTCACAAAACTGCAGCTCAAAATATTTTATAAAACAGCTGGTGAAATCATTCAGGGGTGTCTTTGCGTGTCCAAAGGCCTCCAAGATACAGTTTACCTGAAACAAAATGGTAGTCAAGAAAGGGAAGAAATAGGAAGATATTTCAGCAAGTCAATGAAAATGCTTTGGGATCAATAATTTAAAGTCCCATCAGAAAAGCTGAAGTGGTAAATGAAAGAGCAATGCCCTTATAGCTAACATGGATACAGGTGAGGAAGGGGAGTCATATGCCCATAGCTGGCGTGCCTGACAAAAAGAGTTTTGATGCTACCTAGGCTACGAAAGTGACAATCAGAAGATAATAACAACCAGGCAAATGAATTCACAAGCTTTTATGAGGGTATAAATGAACTATAAAAAAGAAAGTGTGTCTAAATTATTGATTTCAAAGAGAATTATTTCAGCCTTATACTAGCAGAAAAAGGAGGAAAATCAGATTAATCTTTTTTTTTTTCCTCCCTTGGCATTCCAATATTAATGCATTTCCATATTTTACATTCACAGTTCTATTATTTTTAAAACAGTATTTTCAAAACACTGAATGCAATAAAAATGTATTGAATGTGTCAGAATTACTTCAATTATTTGAATAATTTCAATTATTTAAATTTCAACTGAAATAATTGAGATTATTTCTCTGCATTTAACTCTTCCTAGGTATAACTTTCTTACAATACACTGAACACCTTCACTACTTTCTTGTTTGCATCCTGAGGAACTGGCTGCCAAGTGGCGCCAATAGACTCCTCTGTAAAACAGCAATTTGTTGGATGAACTTAACTTATTGACCATAGTGATGGGAGGTAGGAGGAGAGTGGGCTGCAGAGCGGCGCAGATTATGCCTGACTGCAGCCAGATGCCTAAAAATCACACCCTCCCAATCAGCTACTTGTGCAGTAGGTGGCAGCAGACAACTGGCCAATCTGCTTCTGGTTCCAGTCCAGAAGCACAGTGCTGACTATGCACAAACTAGCCAAATTCAGCATATGTTTTGCCTAGAGGGGTTTTATTGACTTTAATGGTGCTATGCATAACTGAAGCAGGAGTGAATACAGGTCATCATGTTTATCAAAGCATCTTAAACGGCAACTAAATGAGAAATTCAACTTGCTTCCCTACAGGTGAGATCAGCTACATCTACTTTAGCTGCCGTCAGAAGGAATCTTTCTATCATCAAAAGATAACACATCTGTATTAGTATGTGATTCTCTTCTATCCCACTGAGTCAGAATCACTGATGGGTGTTAAATCTTCAATATTAAACTAAAAAGGACCAAGTACAGTACAAACAGGGCAACCTATGGGAACCTTCAAATAGGATAGCCTATTTGAAACACCAAAAGTTCCCTGAGAACTTAAGGAAAACTTTCTTGATGGTGAGGGTGACAGAGCCCTGGAACAGGCTGCCCAGAGAGGCTGTGGAGTCTCCTTCTCTGGAGATCTTCCAAACCTGCCTGGATGCCACCCTGTGCCCCGTGCTCTAGGTGGTCCTGCATGTGCAGGGAGGTTGGACTAGATGATCTCTAAGGGTCCCTTCCAACTTTAATGATTCTGTGATTCTGTGATTGTAACAAGTACCACTCTCTAAGCTGTATAAGTTGCATGAAGAGGTTCACATTCATACATTGAATTGAACAACTTTTCCTCACAACTTTTCAGAATAACTGCTGTAAAAGATTCCCAGCATATTCTATCCTCTGAACATTGGCCAGAGATCTGTGGATCTGACTCTCATATTTGCAGTCAACTAAAAGTGTATTGTCCCCACATAACAATATGATTGCAATATTAAACTTCATAATTTAAACCAGAAAAATGGAAAATCAACAATAGTATTCTTGACACTGTTGCATGAAAATTGAATTAAATGTCATTTTAGGAGCATCATCACTGAATCGGATAACATTGTAAAAACACTCTAATATGATCATTTATGACTATATGAAACAAAGCAAAACTGAAGCTTATTCAAGCGTAGTGTTTTCAGTGTCATCAATGGTTTTTTTAAGTAAGTCTTCAAAACCACAGATGTTTTCTAGAATCCACAAAAAAATTAATTTGGCTTGTATTTCCCCACAAGCTGCAATGTATAAAATATGAACCAGTAAATCTACAGCTTTCCCCACATCCTAACAGGCCTTATTTGTAGGTTGCAACATCTGTATTTTTGATACTACTTTATCATCTTTCTGGATGGAATCATGCATAATTCAGGGCTAAAGCAGTGTGTTTTGAATGATGCATGTGACATTGTCAAATGTTATTAAACACAATGAACAAGAGTCTAGAGTTTTATTGGATATCATGCATCTATCAAGGCAAGCCTCGGAAAAAAAAAGAACATCTTGGGCACCTTGGGATTGTCCTTACTTGAAGGACAACAGAGCGGGTGAAAAAGTTTAAGCTTTTTCTGAGTATGAAATTCAGAATGTAGTGACATTACAGACTGTGTTAAAACAATCCAAAAAAATCTGTCTCTGAGCTAAACCGTCGGATGAGAAATTTCAGCAGAAAAGGATTTTTTTGAAAAAGGGTTTGAACTGTCAATCTAGTGCATAACATCTAGTGCAGAATATTCAGTCTGAACTTGTGCAGTAATGTTAAAAACTTAAACATGTTAAACAGGAGTGAGTTGCAATGTCAAATTATTCATTATGTCAAATCAAAACTTCATGATTTACTAGCACAGGGACAAATTAATTTAATATATGAAGAGGTTCTCATGATTTCACGATACACACTGAGAGGAATTTGGTTCTGATGGTGGAATTTGATACCTCATTATTTCATAACTCTTTTTCCTATTTCATAATTATATTCTGTATACAAAAATTGGTGCATATAACTTTGTCCAGTTTGGCAGTTCTCTTGGGTATAACTTAACAATTTCTATCTTACCTACTTCAGACACCTCAGGACTTCTTTTAGAAGCCAGAGAGGCACCACCACAAACAGAAATAAACTTCTCTACTTACTGTAGGCTATTAGTACGTACTTAAATGACATCACACAAATATTTTCTATTCATTGAAACACAGCCTTTTAAAATCACAAATAAATACAAAACCAGAACTGGTTTCCACTTTTTCACATCAGTGTGAGTGTAATTCTGCTCCCTTTCAGGTCACTTCAAGGTAAGAAATCTCCTTTGACCCTTAATTACAAAAACAAACCCATTATGAACTTCCAAGTTTCTAATGCCTTTTCCTTGCTGGTGATATGTGTTTGCTTATTCAATAGGCCATATTTTTACCTTGTTCTAATCAGTGCTCAGAATGTTACTTACATGTTTCATCTTGGCATCAAAGGTGTTTCTGCTGGAGCTGGCTCTGCAAGTGAGGTGCTTCACTATCTGTTTACAGGCTTCGGTCTTTCCAGAGCCACTTTCTCCACTGCAAGATGACAGGAAAGGGGAGAGTGGAATTACTGCTATATCACAGCCAATATTTTATGTTATTTATACTCTCTGCTGCCTCCTTTGGAACAGATTTAATGTTTCTCACACAAATTTCCATTTAAAATGGAAGGTTTATGGATAGCAAATATTAAAGAGCAGAACACTGGAGACAGTCTATGTTCATGGCAGCTATCAGAGCTGTTGCACTGTACTGCCTTATAAAACAAGCCAAGGCAACCAAACTTGAAGCATACAACTATTTTTAAGGTACTTATAAATCTTGATATATCTCTCTTTATCTCTTGTCTAGCAAAGGAGCCTGCTTATACTGAAACTGCCTGGTTCCTTTTGCAGACGGGGAAGTACTACTGTGCTAAAGACAGGAGTCAGAAGGAAACAAAAAATGTAGAAAATAATCAAAAAGGGCAGAGGAAATAAAAGAGGATAGGAACAGAAAGGAAAACAGAAAGACATCTGAGGGGCAGCTGACACTGACCAACTGTGCTGTGTGCACAGTTTCTTTTTGCGGGTGCAGAGCTTTCACAAGCTGCCCAGTTTCTGCAGTGCTTTGGCTCCAGAGATGATGAATGCTTTTTCATTTCTTTCCTTTCACATGATGTGGAATAAATAGTCCAAAGAATGAGAATCTCTGAGTGGAGGAATAAACAAAGAAAACAAAGTAACGAGCAATATGAATAACAAAGGTGGCAGGAAACAACAGAAAATTGGAAGAATAGGAGGAGGGAACTTAGTGGTGAAATTTAAGCGTGGAGAACGAAGGAAAAGAGACAAAAAAAGACAAAGGAGTTGGAAAGGACAAAATTAGTGAAACCTGGTTAAGAAATGCATGTAAGAATTTCCAACATGAATTGTAAGAAACTGTTTTCTTTACAGACAACTGAACCAGACAAAATGTGATTTGATGCTCCTCCTTCATTTACTCAGTTGAACTTAAAGAGCTGTTTGTACAATAGCCAGTTACGTTTGCCCAAGTATGACCATGCTAGGTGGCCAATTATTGCCTATCGAATCTAGTAGTTCATGAAAATGAAATCTTACATCTAGAGAGTAAATAATTAAATAGAGGAGGAAAGATAAGATGGAAGAAAAAAAGTTTTAATATGCAAACAGTAATCTCTGCACCATTTATTCTAATATCATTATTCTGGGACATGTATGTAGCTCTGGTGAATATTGCGGTTGTTGACTGTTAGCTTGTTTTAGGTGGCAAGACAGGTATTATTACCATACGTGGCACATCAAACTGTTTCTGTCTATCCACCTTGTTTCTGCCGCCAGATAGAGTCTGACCCTACAATTCAAAGTCCTGCTGATCTAAACAAGAGTTTTTATGGTAAGATTGCAAAAGCTTGCCACATGGATGCATGTTATGCGAAGACGTAAACTAACAGGTCAACAGGCCACATCTAAACCAAGGCTTACAAAGAAAGTAATTATGTAAAGACAAGAATGTCACTATCACAGCTAATGTGAGAATAACATCTCTATGGAATTGACAGTTTACTCTCTAAGTACATTAGCTCATGCTCATTATCTCATCTTGAGCGTCTGACTTCCTAAAATATTTCTTTTGAAAGTCAGATGATACTCGAGGTCACCTATTCAAATGTACATGCCCTCTGTTCTCTTAACCTCCCAAACGTAGCTGTACCATACTGACTTTGTTCCCGAGAAGTCACAATATTCTGCCTTTCTAACTGTGCCAAGATCTGCTATTTTTTTGCTGCGATCACTCACAGGAAAATAAAAACCTGAAAGGATGTCATTAGTCCTATGATACTCCTCCCCCAGAGATATTTGCAAATCTTGGGTTGTTTTTACACAGAAGGTCAATGGACTGTAGGTAAGTTTTGGATCTATCAAGTGGTTGCTACCTCCCTCCTATCACCTACTTATGCTGGCCAGTCCCTTGACATCAGTGTGTCAAGGAAACAATTTTGTCCCTCAACCTAATCCTAAATCAAAGTTGCAATCCTCTATCATCATAGAAGTTACCAAATAGATAAATGCTTGGTGCTTCAGTTATTTCAGCTATTTAGGAAACTACTGGAGCAGCCTGAGCAACCCAGAGCTCAGCACCTGCTTATGGGACAGCCGGGACGGGCTGCCTGTTGGTTGCTTTGACAGCGACCATGGTCAGTCTTGTAGACCCATCCAGTTGGGCTGCCATAGAGGCCTGGAGACACTGTGGAGACACCACAGCCCTGAGACCTCTGCAGCTGAAAGGGACCAATGGGACCAGAACTCACCGGGAGGGAGGAGAACTTGGAGGTAGACAGACAAAAATTTAATATAAAAGTAGATTACTGAGAAAGTACTGAGAAAAGTACATTTTGCTTACCCTAGATTTCTGCATATTAGCCAGGTTTGTCTAAATCTGTGTGACCTTAAATGGTCTTTTCTGTTTGGTCAAATGCCAGTTCTGCTGTAACCTAAATCCCAGCAATCATCTGCTTGGAGAAAAAAAGGATAACCTACCACAAAGCAAGTAGGAAGGCATGTACCTGTCACTCCAGATTGTGTAAGATGCGGGGGTAAGGTGGTTATTGACTTTGTTTCATCTTCAATTCTGGGAGAAGGTACCATGTTCAGAAGGGCAAGAACACTTAATATGACAAACAAAAAATGACTACACTTGAAATACTTGCCTCATAACCAGAATTTGTTCATGTAGTATTGCCACCAGTATTACACTAAGAATCAGAACAGCATAGATACGTTTGCTGTTTTGTATGAACCTTTAAAACTCATCTTTCTGATAAGAAGATATATCTAAGAGAGACAGTGTGTGTTTATGAGCTTTTGGGAGGCCAGGAAGATTCTTTTCTTCTCAGTTTGCCTAAGCAAAAAATCGAGTTTTGCTCCATGATTTAGATTTGAATTGTAGAAGAAAACTGTGTAAGCATAAATGTAAAAGAACACATTTTGTATCAGCGGTAATGATAACTGTAAATGAACTACCCATTACATTAGGGAGAAATTACATTTGTAAAAAAATACAGAAAGTGTATTTTAAACGATTTTAAATTACAAGTAGGATGCTTAAATTATTATTATACTGCAGTAGCCCATCACAGTTATAACACACTGAATTTAGATAATGAAAAAATTACACATTATTAACTTGAATTTAATTCACATGCTGATACACAGCCGAGGAAATAAAGGGCTGTCAAGGTATTTTACTTTAAGAGGAGAGGACTTCTCTCCATTCCAGTTTATTGGGCTTATAAATGCAGTTTACATCGCCATAAAACCACTGGATATTCACACTTCAGGCTGTTAAAATGGACACAATTACAGCAATTCATTTGATATATTTATTTGCTCTTTTTTTTTTTTTTAATTGCCAAATTAGTCTTCAGTGTCCCATAAACCATTGGTTTGATCAACTAAGGATGCTTAGCTCTTAACAAGCCTATAAACTATGTTTAAGCTTTCTAGACAGCTCTCACTTATCTTGTCAGTGCTTAATGCATTCTCATATTCTGAACAGCATGGAGGGTAAATCTATTTAGAAACAAGTTAATTATGCTGGAGAAAAGCCTGTCTATTGGCTATTTAAGAATATAAAATAGAGTTATTCTATAACTTTCATACAAAGTTTATACCAAGTGGTATTAAACATACATGAATGATGGTGGTTTGCTTATAAATTAAAAACGATAGCGAGCAAGTGGTAGAACATTTTTTCTTCAGTGTTTTGACCAAATGCTATTGTAAAACACTGTATTTTAGTGTTTAGATTAAACTGACTACATAAAAAAGAAGTCAACAATATACATAGGTATTCATAGGTAATTCATAGTAACCCTACAGATGAAATGAAGAGTAAACCTTCAGACAAAAAGGATCGTATTAAAACAAAGCAAGAAAAGATAAGGAGAGTGGAAAGACAAAGATTGGTCCAGGTCATCCTGACAGCTTTAGATAAAATATCTTTTTCTTCTTTTTTTTTTTTTTTTTTTTTTTTAACCAATTCTGTAGCATAGACATGATGGGATATTCAGGAGAGAAGACAGGACTCACAAAGAAAACTAAAACAAATCAATAGTTTTGCTTAAATAAATAAACATTTATAATAAATCTGAAACTGAAAACACAGCTTTATACAATTTGAACAGGACCTTACAAGAGTTCTGCAAAAATAAAGTGACTTTACATTGTTGGAAATTTTAAAGTCTGCAGCCCAGGCTGAATATTTTACTCTGATAGGCCTTAAACTTTCTCTAATGATATGCACAGTCCTAGGGTGATCTATATATTTCAGGTAGATGGAAACATTTTCATTCCTACAGTGTCTGCAGGTACAGGAAATGGAAAGGGTCAATATCAGGTGATGATACTACATGAGGGAGGACATTTCTTTATCTGCCACAAGCCCATGCTGGTTTGCAAATAGCAAGCAGCTTGGCCACAGAGAATAGCCATACTCATAAGAGAAGTACAGATTTTTTATTCAATTGACTTTTGTGCACAGGGAGAAACCACAGCAGATTTGAAGCCAAAAGTCTCTTTGCTTGAATCACAACACCGGAGTTTCTCATAGCTAAATTTCTATTGTTTATTCCCAGAGAGAAAATGGTGTCCCTGCTTCTGTGTGTTTAATTACTACCATTATTACAGTCATTTATTTAGAGTCAGGAGACTCCAGCCATGCATGTGCTGGCCAATTATACTGCATAGAATGGCCTGGCCCTCAAGAGCTTCCAGTTAAAACATACGACTGAACAAAAGGAGATGAAAAATCCAACAAAATCAAACACACAAAAATCAGATGGAAGATGTATGAGTGAGAGAAATGAGTACTATTGTATACAATAAGCATAGACTTTGGTCCAGAAACATCAAATATCTAATTTCTGGGTCCTAGTTAGGTTTAAGCATGAAATAAATAGTGCTGGGAGCATCTGCCCTAAGAAAAACAAGTACTGTTAAGAGTCACCCTGCATGCAGAATTCATTAGCCATGGTATGTGTCCAATGAAGAGTAATTCATGAATCATTAGTAATGGCCACTAAATTCATGGGAAGTGTCTTCTTGTAATTAAGCTTTGGCAGAGAAAAAAACAGCAGAAAATAAACATTATCTCCACAAATTAAGCAGGCTGGCATGTTTGAGGAAGACGGTAGGATTAACAAGAGTAAAGGTACATTTTCTGATATGATCTCCAGCCTTTTTGAAAGGCTGTAGGTGGCTTCAAAACATACGTTTTCGTAATTTCTTTACAGCTTGCTGTTTTTAGAATAATAAACTCAAATCTTTCAGGAAGAATTAGAAGAGATATCCTGTCATCACTTGGTTCATCTGTGGCAATTAACAGTTAAATTGGATATGTTTTGAGGACTGAGTATGAAAAGTAAAATTAAGTAAAAACAAAGTAAAAACAGCGGCATGGTACTAAACTTTATGATTGCTCTATATCATCCATGCACACCGAAATAGTTGCTTTTTCTCACCATATACACTAAGCATAATTACTTTTATAAGCAAAATATTTACTTAAACTATGAATTTCTTTTATATATACTAAAAAGTAAAGTAGACAAAAATAGAGATTGGATGTATTAAGGGTTATTCTATAATGGCATCATCTTTCATTTACTAATGCGGATGCTGAGTGTACAAAACCAGCACACTTTTGTACACGTGGAGTCCAATTTAAAGAGTGCTTGTATGCCAAAATGAAGTATCCTATAGGCATTAAGGGAACTCCATCTTGGAATTAGCGCATTAGTGCAATTAGTGTATTATTTTTAAAATCTCTTTTTAGATGCACTTTATGTATATGCATGCAAATGTATTCACAATGCAGCTTTATAGCTGGAGAAATTTTTAAAACTGCAGGCCATAGGCCAAACACACTCAGAATTTCTCATTTGAGAGTGAAGGCTTGATAAGAGAGACCAGAGAAAAGCAGTGTAAAGCTCGGAAGTTTGCTGGTATGCCTTTGAGCTTCAGAACTGTAGAAGAAACGTTTATCTAGTCTGATAGGAATGGAAATTCAGAACTTGCAAAGTTTTCAACAAACTCAGTCTGATGGAAAAAAAATAAAGAAAAACTATCTGGATACTATGCCGCTTTAGTGCCAGAAAGCGTGCCCTAGTCCACACTACTTTTTAGCACAAAAATAGACAATGAAGCATTCCACATAGTGGCAGAATGACCTTCTCTTACTGAAAAATAATGTTATTTCATGTCTCAGATATGGAGAATGCAGAAATGAATTTTGACCATACGCACAAGTCATCTGCACATAAACACATAAACAAACACACACTGAGGTGATATAGCAAGGAGGAAGAGGAATACACCAAGAGTCATGGATACTCTTCAGGGTTTTTTTGTTTGTTTTGGTTTTTTGTTTTGTTTTGTCAGTGAAACAATGGAAATTTCCTTTATCACCTTTTTTCACCTTCACCACATTTACTTCCCAGACATTCATTATTTAGATGCTACCAATGGGCTAATAATGAGAATATCCATCAGTCAAATAAAATGAAACCCTGAACTTTACAAACATAACCATTTTGAGTATCTTTTTAGGAACTCCTGAAAGATCAATTCCTCTCTATTTTCTCAATTAGTTTCAGTGAAAGAAAGGTACTAACAAAGACTTGCAATGCTGTTAAGTTGCAGCTATACTTATCCTCAATTCAAAACTACCAGATCCATGACATTCAGCCTCCATTTTCATATTAACCTTTAGATCTAATTAAAATCAAGGCAAAAGGATACTTCAGGCCTCTAAATCTGTGGATTGCCTTGATTTGTGATACACAAATGTCTGGCCAAGAGCTAACGCCATCAGCAGGACACCCTCCCATCACATCCTCCATGAGGTCACTGCTTTATAATAAGCTTCAGTGGGCTGGGCAGGGACATAGTATAAGATTCCTAACGTGTGCCTTGCCATCCTGACATAAAATTATCACTAGCACACATTATCTAGTACCAAATCCATTTGCTGCTGAACAGACTGGTCTTTGTGGATTACCATACAATCCTTAATTTAGCAGTTAGCTTTTCTTTTTTTCAAGCATCAATAAATTTTCTGTTTCCTCTCCTTCTGCATTTAAAGGCAACCTCACAAAGATATTAATCATTCAGCTATGTCTACGTTTCAAAAGGAAAAGAAAACTACTTTGAAGAAAACGTTGAATAAGCTGCATAAGGATATTTCTTTTTTTTTTCCAAATTAACTATTTCAATTGAATGAGACATAATATTTATGAAGAAAAAATATGAGCATGCAGTAATGATTTTCTGATATTGTTTGCACCTCCATTTAAATGTTACTGCTCACCAGATAATTAAGTAACATCTCCATCCTGATTAGATTACAGAAATGGTAACACTTGGCTTCAACTAATCAAGAGTCGGTTCTGTACATAATCAATTTAAAGACTATGAAAACTTATTTTAAAATAGACATTTAATTACAATATTCAGGTATTTTTGAAGACTTCATTTACAGAATTTCAAATGGTCAAAGGATTCTGTATCTACATGAAGAGAATGCAATAAGAAGGTATACATATGATTGTACTTATGTGTTCATTTTAACTCTTTTAACTCTACAACATTTTTTTAATTATTTGAGAGAATATTTATATATTCGCTCCCTTTTCAAGGAGCATATAATTACAGGTAGATCCAGAGCAACTATAAATTTTGTCAAATGGACAACAACTCTAATCTTGGAAAAAGTAAAATCTAAGATTTTTTTTTTTTTTCTCCATCTCCTAAGTAAGTTGTGCATCAAACTCTTGTTAATCTTCCAGTCATTATCAACAACAGTGGTGATACTGATATGGCTGAGCAACAAGTTTCCTTTCCTTGAACCACATCAAATTCACCAGACCCTGCTGTCAGGTAGATGAAGGAAGAAAAGGGAAGGGAGCAAATTATTAGATTTGGAGGATCAAAAAATCCAAGATTTGGAAGTTTCACCATCATGAAATTGCCACAGTTGGATGAAATTCTGCTTCACTGCAGGTTTCTAACACGTTTACTCTCCATCATGAATATATTTGTCATCACCATAACACAATGAATTAATGGTTCAACCGCATTTTAACAATAGAAAACTGAATAACAAAAGCTCAAGGTCACACAGACATACAAGGTAGAGTGGGAGCTCCAGTCTCGGTGCCACAACTCAGAGGCATGTGACTTACTCAAGGTCTTTCTATTTTCATTTTTATTAGATTCTAATTCTAATCCTGTTCCATGTTATAAAAGCAAACACACAGGTGCCTGGGATTATTTTTCATTAACTCTTTCTTTCCAATTAAATATGACTAGATGGACTGGCAATTCCCCAAGAAAATTTATGAACTTGAGATGTAATTAAACCTTTTCAGTTCCACTTTGCTCTAACATATTAGACAGAGATCAGTACATAGAGGATCAGTCAGAGGAAAAATAAAATGGGAATTTAACTGCTGAGTCCTGGGGGAAACAACTGAAAGACAAGAGTTATACATTAAATAATAGAAAGAGATTTTCACCTGAGGATAAAACACTGGGGACGCTGCTCCTGGAACAGCATGTGGAAAGCTCTTTCTGCACAGGAAAATATATGCGGGGGAAGCGAGGAAGACAACTTTCCAGTGTTGCTTAAATAAAGTTGCGTGACCTGAAAAGCATTGAAAATTAATCACACAATGATCAATGCATTTCTAACTAGTTGCGTTTCGTATCCCAATTCTCGCCATGTTGTAAATCTCTCTAAGCATGATGAAGAGAACTTCTGTGTGTATAAAAATGGTGCCCTTAAAAAATCTATGAAGAGTTTAATTTAGTGAAAACAGAGCTGTAAACACAGAAGTTCTAACCTCTGTCACTAGAGAACTCAGTAATACTGGTTTGTGGATTAAATAAAACTAATAAGTTATTTTATTCATATGACAAGCATACAGCTATTCAATGTCTTGAATATCTACTTGGCTTGTAAAACATGAGCATCCTACGAAAAAATAAAACAGAGATCAACAGGCTTAAGTTACTTGAGCTATAACATGGCAGAGCAGTCTTTCACAAGTCTTTCACATTATATTCTCTGTATAATATAGAATAATTTCTGTAATAGGTGACAAGATATACTATCCTCAACGGATAAAAGCAGTTATCTGTCTCTGAACTCACAATTTTTCTGAGAATATCCTTACATTCTTTCAGCTAATCACATACAGATTTTAGCAAAATTAAATAGCCTGCTAATACCTACAAATTAGCTCTTTCAAGATAAATAAATTCAATAGAAAAAATACAGAATTTGAGTTAGAGGAGGCTGTGAGCAGAAGCAGCTATCATTTTGCAAATATTCTTAAATAATGTTACATGTCTTGTTATATAGCTTTTTCAGACTTCCTCATGGAAATGGAAAATTAAGACAGGTCCCAAGGGAAGCCACAGCTTTCTGGAATGGCAGGTAGAGGCTGGCTGGGACATTAAAGCAGTTGAACAACTGATTTTCCTCCTTTTTTTCATGATTAGCTTTAACCATTCTCTCTAACAGCTTTTCCAGATTTTTATTTGCCTCTGTCTAAACAAGATTAAAAGAGAATATATCCATAACAATCCTCATGGAATCATTTCAGCATAACACAAACCATCATGAAAGAACACATTTTTTCCTCCCTGTTACATTGTTACAAGTTTTTTGCAAGGTTAGATATTTTATTAGTGGGTAAATTTAAACAAATTATTTCTGCCCTATCCTAATCACAAATAAGGACTGAGCAAAGGAGGATGACTGTAATACAAGCTGTTTCTACAAAGTAGCTACAGTGGTATCTTCAAAATGATATCTGCAACTTCCTATTAGCTGTAGTGTACCTCAGAGTAAAAATGCATTAATATCATCATCTGGCAATCGCACCAGATGAAGCAAGGCGTATCGGTGTTCATTAGTGTATGATTCTTTATGCCATCTTAGAATGAAAAACTGCTCATAAAATGATTTATTTTAGTCATTAGAAGTCCACTGGAAGTAAGTGCCAGAGGTCAATGCAATACAAAACATTAGATTGCCAATAAGAATGCAAAGTGATTAAAAAAGAAGCAAGTATAAAATGTTGCTGCTATTGAACACAGTACATGATCGAATGACTTTATTGCTTCACCCTGAATTTAAAATCAATGTCAAATGCAATATATCTTCACTGTCTTTGATAGTTAACAAACCACATACCTGAAAGAATAACACTACCAAATAAGCCACATGATATAGTATGTCAATGTCTACAGAGGAATTTATATCATCAGTTTTTATCACTTTAATTCACACATGATCTAACACTTATAGACTGTGATATAACACCAACAGACCTGCTGCAGTATATTTGAGCTCTTCTGTAACCAATAACAGAGAAATCAAAGCTATCTTACAACTATGTTTTGATCAGTTGGGAATACCTATCTAATGCACAATACTATACAGATAATAATGACAGCCTGAAGGCAATGGCCATCACATACGACCCAAAACAGGGTCACAGGACATTAAGAGTCTCTTACGATAACTGACTGAAACAGGCCTATCATGGACAAGTCAAGAGAAGAGGCAGTAAACATTCAGGAAACATTTTAATACTTAAGCCTACAACCTAAATTCTTCTTTTATACAGTTCTATACTGATGCACAAACTCACTGTATATCTAACACAAAATACACAGTGGCAGGAAAACTATCACTACCCAAAACGTGGTGGATGATTTCCATTTCTATAACCCAGTTTTGGAATCCCAACTTGGAATCTGCAGTTAGTGTCATCAAAGGTCACTTCATGTATTTCCCTACTATTTTTTATTTCCTATTTACTATTTCCTAAAGTCATATGACACAACAAAGAGCCAGTTTTCTAACCATATTTTTGAACTATTTATAATATATGTAACCTCAACAAATTTATTTGCACTGCTAACCAAAATAGGAGATCTGATATCAGTATGAAGATGAAGAAAAATCAAATTGTTAATACTCTGTCTCTGAAGCAGATGAGTGAGGATGAGGTGGAGATCAAGTAATCTGAATTTACATTACCCCCATGGGCCTACCAAGAGCACTTAATTTTGTGCTCTTAATTTTTCAGGAACTGAAAAGACGAAGCTTTTGGTAGACAACCAGTCTTCATCTGCCCGTAGCAGGCACAGCAGCTCAGTACCACTGGTCCAGAGCAGAGCTAAGCTCTTGCTGAGCGCTCTTGATTCACTGCCTCTACAGTGCCTGATCCAGCAGCGGGGGATGAGCACAGACATCAGGTTTGAGCCTTTCTGTAAGTCACCACCTTGTAACTCCCTTAATTACATTTAGGGAGGGTGAGAGGAGAGGGGAAAGGAACCATGACCTCAAACGAGCGGTGCATGAAATACACTTGTGTCTTCTTACAAGATTGAAGTTCGGCATTGGCAAAAGCCACCAAGGGCAAGATTTGTAGAGCATGAAATATTTTTAAAGAATCAAGTGCTACTGCTAAAAAAAAGTAGGAAGGCTGCTGTTCTACAAAAAGACAGAGAGAGAAAAAAAAAACCTAGTATTTTTGAAGAAATCAATACTCTTTGCTAAAGCATTAAATGGAGACACTAATCTCTCAACATAAAAATGGACATATATGTTAATTTGGGAGTTTTGGTATGCTAAACAAAGAATATGAAACCACTAAAAAAGGTCCATTCTGTAATGTTTTGAACAGGCAATGCTTACCATGGTAGAATAAATAGGAAGTTCTTTAAATGGGTTCACAAGAAGCAGTTTATCACCAATGTAGGTCTGAAAATAAAAAGAAAAAAGAAAGATATCATTGCTTTCTTAAGTAATAAATTAATTCCTTAAAGGGGTAAATGGTTTTCTTTTAGAAAAGGCTTTTGACAAAAGCAACTTAAACCTAGCTATCAACATATCAAGTATAATTTGAGAATTCAGGGCTTTTTGAATTCCTAACTTAAAACGGAGACCCAAATTTACAATTCAGATAGCACTAATTACTATTTTTGTAATAAAATTGAGTTTTTCATAATACAAAATTATGCATAGAAGAATGGCACTGCATATATTATTGCAGATTATCTGAAAGTTAATTTGTAATTCACCATTTGTTAAATTATAAAAATGTGACATCCTTACCACATAAACAAGTTCCTCAATAAATTTATTAAGAGATAGATGATAGAAGGTAGTAATGCTGCAATTGCTTATGCTGAATTGGTACATAAAAGTGTGTTGCTTGTAGAATAATACAAAGGAATTGGTATATTTTTAAAAATTTCCATATTCATATTATGTATCCACATGGATATGATTATGAACACACTGGATATATTAAAATCAGTATAAAATTACTCACTGATTCCAAAGTTGCCAATGTTTTACTATTTCATATTCATACTTGGATGACATTTAAATACAACAGTGTAGTTCACCCTTGACACTATACTTCCCACCCCCCCAACCCTTAACCTGCTGCACATCACTGCTCCTATTTCACAAATTTATTCTTAGAATGGAAAAATTCCAGGCCTCTATCCTTGAAAAAGACGGCAAACTAGCATGTGAATTACCCACTCATAGTGCCATTCTCAAAATGGAATATTTTGGTTTGGGGATGTGGTGAATATTGTCTTCTATAGTGGATCGACCTTTAGATCTGGATCTAGACCAGGAAGTGTATGGTGCTAAGGAGTGTTTCCATTTGGAACTGAGTCCAAGGACCTCTCTTTATAAGACTGTGAGCCAATTCACTTGAAGATGTAACTTCCTGCATCCCTCTAGTCTGAACACTGCAAGCAACTCACACGTTTAAAAGACTGGCATTTGCACATTCGCAAGTAACCTGGCTGTTCAATAACCAGAAAAAAGGGGCTATGAACAGGGATACCAACATTTTCATATGCAGATTTTTATGCAGAAGCTATCTAACTTATCTAAATGACTCCTGCATTTAATTTGTCAAAAACAGAAAAATGTGCTTCAGAGAAATCTCCTTAGATTTCTTTCATTTGGTATCTGAAAGACCAACATTTCAGCAAAGACAGAATGATTTGTGTAGAAGATAGGAAATGATAATAAGAAAACAAATCTCACTTGCTGATATTTAATTCTTAAATTCTTTGCTATTTCCAGTAATCATATGCTCAATTAAAAATAAGCTAACAATATATTATAATGGAGTGATCCTTTGATAGTTTGATAGAGAGGATTACTAGAGTCCATGCCATTTTACCAGTACATTTTCTAAGAGAAAGAAAAAAAATACACACACTGTTTTTTCCAAACTTATTTGAAACATTATTCCTTTTTTTATATATCTGATTACTAAATCTGATATTCCTAAATAAGCTTGAGAAATCTCACGGCTTACACATACATAAGTCATGTTCCATTTAAATGTTAGTCATGGGTACTGGCCAGGTAAGTGTCCAATAATCATGACAATATTTATATTCTTCCTATTCTCTCATTTGTTCTTTTGTGAAAGCTGACGTTGATAGGCGAATAGCAACACTGCAGCAGCAGTTTTGAAACAACTCACATATATCTGATTATTATTGAAACGCTTCTGAATCTCGTAAAGCAGGCTGCTGTCTGTCAGCTCACTCAGAGAGGCCAGGTCATCATTAGGGGCTGGAGGCATTAGCTTGACCTGGAAAAGAAAAATTACATAGAGAAATAAAATAACTCTACAACCGAGGACCTGCCCTGTATTGTAATGTTCTAAGCTCAAGTATAAGACTAGGTCACTAGAATTCCTGGAGATTTATGAAAAGTGCACTAGAAAACTAGGAAGTTGTCACTCCTCCCAGACAACCTCACATCGTTAATCTTAAGCAACAGAGGCACATCAAATACCATCATAAGTGCTAAGGTATATAATTGAATGAGTCTGATGGGCTTTTAAGAACACAGATCCCTACTTGAGTGCCATTTATTATCCCTGAATCCATAAAGATTCCCAGCTCAAGTGCAGTTCTCCTGCTCTCTTCATTAACTGTTTATGGCAGAAGAAATCAAGACTATAAAAGTTAATGCACTTGTAAACTATTTATTGCCTAATATTGAATAAAGCTCTCATATTACTCTTCATCATACAGATTTTAAAATTTTAATAGATTTTTTTTTCTGCGGGATAAATGCAAGCTAACAAGCAGGAGTAAGCATGTTGTCAAGGAGACCAGAAGGAAGTCAGAAGCAACTACTGTGGCCAAAACTCGTGAATGACAGGAGTTGAGTATTTTTTCACATGTAAGAGGAACAATATGAGCTCTGCAAGGCAAAGTAAATACTAGGGAAATGAAAATGATTATCGAAAGAGAAATTTAGACACAGAAGTAAAAAGAGCCAGTGACAAAGTAGGTGCAATTAAAGTCAAAATAAACAGTCACATGCCAAGCAGTGGGCTAATAAATTATGATCCACACTTAAAATTTTCTTTCTTCATGTCAGAAGGTCATAAAAAGTATTTTTGCACATCAGCAGAACACTTAGAAATCATAAATTCTCATATGACAGATGGTAGAATGATCTGAATTTTACTGCAAAGTACTCTGTGGTGTCTATTTTGGAGATAGACAACTGAGAAGAAATGTTTGCTCTGTTTTTCTGGATAAGGAAAAGAAATGCCTGGGAGAAAGGCAGATAGTCCCCCTTCCCAGAGAGCAGGAATGGATGCAGTAAGATGTCTGGGGAGATTTCTGAGGGAGCAAGAGGTTGCTCCTGGCAAGGAGTAGACCACAACGATGCATAGAGAGAGAGAATACCGGGCAGCTGATCCTGACCCACTGAATTTTCACATCGTTTTCAGGGTTCTATAGCATAATTCAGAGAACATGACATTCTGGGTTCTCTTCCTAAATGCGTCCGTGCTGCCCTCTGTGATACTGCTAAGTATTTTCATCTTTCATCTTGATGAAACAAGACTAACGTGGTCACTTTGGCTCACTGTTCCAAGTTTCCTGAAACATACAGACACTAACAACTCCCATGCCACGTTAGGCAACTGTGAGCAAACGCTGGGGAGCTTGTAGCAGTAACATAGTAAACAAGCAGGATGAATCAGATGCAATTTTATATCTTCTCTAGAGCTTCCAAAAAACTAAGAGTATTAATATTAGTATCAAGAAATAAACAAAACAGATGGCATCCGTACTAGAAAAAACAAACCCCCACCAATCATCCTAATCACAAAACCACCACCCTTTGTGAGATAAAACAAAATCTTCTTAAAATCTTCTTGTGACTGTTTTTTTTTTTATTTTTTTCTTTTTTTTTTTAATTTAAATATATCATTGCCTTTACTCCCATTCCGGTTGGAATGATACAGCCAAGGCTTCAAACCCGGAAAACCTCTTCTGTCTACAAACACTAACGCAGTTTGGTTGAACATCAGTTCTGTGCAGACAAGACACCAGATCAATCACTCCAAGGAAACTGCCAAGTAGAGCAAAAGTAACTCTTAAGAAGTACAGTGTAGGAAGCATGAAGCTCCTTGCAGAGCGAAGGTATATGTAGCAGGGGTTGCCAGCTCCCTGATCCTGCAGAGTTCCACAGCCCTTGCAGTGCCTTTCAGCTGCCTTTTTTTTTATTAGTTGTAAGTAGCCCTATCTCATATGTTACTAAACTTAGGGGACCCACAACGACCGGAAGGCAGAATAACCAAATTACATGTTAATTTTGCTTTGTATTTTCAGCTTTCCTGTAAAAAAACGTGAAAAAAGGTTTAAATGTGCCAATATACAAGAATAAGCCATAACGTTAATTTACTAAATGTACCTTATCTAATTTTTTGAATATACCTGTAAAATGTACTTACTTACCCACATAAATTGTGGAGATTTGCATATAGGCCAGATGAAGATTTCACAATGAGCTCGCTTCGCATGTGCCTTGCCACTGTCCTCATTTCACTGACCTATCTCTTTCAGAAGAGGTGTATTCAGAAAAGTGGAGCAGTAAGAACTATCAAAATGCTATTATTACTATTCTTTCTCTCTCAATTTCTCTCTCTTATTTTTCTTTTTTTTTCTTTTTCTTTAACCGAGTTGAGAAATGTTAATTTTCTTCTTAAAATGTCTGTATTTTCCATTTCCAAGGACAGGCCTATCTCTGTGCCTATCTCGTCTATGTCTTTCTGTCTGCCCATTCTAGAAGGAAGTTGGCATTTTTTGCTTTTTTTTATCATAGCTGTCAAATGCAAGGCTGGCTAGAAAACAAAAAATCCACTTGGCAAAAAAGTAAATTTTGACATTTCTTCTAGATGATGTACATTGGAATAGAACAAAATGCACAAAAGAATTTCCAAGTACTTTTTAAAATTTTGCATAGAGAGGAAGAAAATAACAAGCAGTAGCCTATGACCGCCCCACTTAGAAGAAGACTCAACTCATTTGCAGAAGCAAAACAGGATCGCCTCACTCTGAACTCCCATACCAAATACCACAAAACAAGTTTCTCATATTTCATCCTCTGAAGCTTTGATTTTTTTACAAAGACTAAGTCTATACTAGGCTGGAGACATAGAAACTATATCTTTATTTATAAACAAAAGAAAGGTCTGCACTCAATTGTATTATATGGCATATACAACATTATTCATTATGTTACAGTCATCGAACATGGTGGCCTTAAACCAGGGAACAAGTGCTGCCTTATTTTATTTTATAATATAGCTATAGCCACAGATGCTGAGTTTGTACACAGTCAAATTTCTGGCTGAGAAAGAAAAAAGAAACCAAATCAATCAACAATATCTTTCTGCAAGGTTTTGAGTGTGGTGACGCAGTGTGTTTTAGCAAACTCACTACATTAAGATTCACAGAAAACTCAATGAGTAAGTAAATAAGCTAAAAACTGCATTTAAACTGAAATAGTAGAATGAGAAGTAGGACATTCCAAGTGCATTTAACTCACAAACGATTTGACCTAGGCATAAACATTTTTTACACTATTAATAATTTATTTGAAGGCACCTTCAAAATCTATTCTCCTCATCGGCTCCTCTGAGCACAGTTGAGTGTTCCCTATTTTCTCTCTTGAAGCTTCTATTTGGCTATCACAGTAATATGATGCATATTTTAGAAGACAGTCATAAAAGAAAGATAATCACAAAAATAAATTCTAATATAACTACATCTCGGGAAGTGATTAGTTTTGAGATCCTTTACTGCTAACAATGAAGATTTCTGTTTACATATTTAAATTAGATTCACTTAAGAGTATTCACAATCTGCTCAGTCAATAATCTCTAGTGATTTTTATTTTTTAATTACTTGTATAACTGAAATAAGCACGCACTCATGGTTTTATATGCAATATTTTGATACACACTGCTGTCCTCTGTGTATGTAGTAAGTGACACTGAAACAATAAAAAAGGCCCCAACGGATACTTGGCGACACGGTTTATGTGGCCAATAATATGTAAACAAGAGTTACGTGCCAAAGAAAAAAACACTTTAAAAAAAAAGGCCTAATTAAGAAAAAGAAATTATTTAATCTATCTTTTGTTTGTAGAATGAAGCACATAATTCAACTCCAGGCCAGCGATTTCAATCTACTATCAGGAAAAAAAAAGTCCTTCCCAGTTGAGAGGAAAAGAAATTGCCAACTATGCTAAAATTCTGGGAATTATTCATAGTGCTTTCTTTGTTTGGCAGCATAGACCTTGAAATTACAGATGATCAAAGAACAGCTTTTACCTAGGAAAAAAATAGTATAAGCCAGGTAAGACTAAAAATGCTTCATCGGTGTAGTCATTTGATCTCTTATGTTTCATGTAATAAAAATCTTACTTCATGAGAAATAATATTTTGCTAAAGCTCTTTTTCATTATTTTTGTAATAAAAAAGAAGCTGCATATAAATCTGAGCAGTTATTTTTCTCAGAGCCAAAAAAGTTTAGAGCTATCTGTATTAAAAATACATGTTTCAGATGTAGTAAGATGAAAATTTGCTCTCTGATCCTCCAATAAAGGCCTCATCTGCATGCCACATTGCCTATGCATGTATGATATTTCTGACACACACCATATGAAATATTACGCTGATCCATTTTAATAATATATGAACATAAAATCCAAGTAATGATTCCACATATCCTAATGAAAAATTAAACAGAACATAATTATATTGAATGTAGTTTGGAATGCAACTGGTAAGGATAAATGATAGTGAACCTCATTAAAATTAGTATACCTAGGAGATATGTGGGATGGGAGAGGGAGGCAGTGTTCAAGGCTTTCTGCTGGTATCAGCAATGAACAAAAATTTCAATTCTCAATAATAAACAGCAATAAAATACAACAAAAATAAAGGAATAATAAAATGTGCTATTTGGAAAGATCAACTGTGAAAATTCAGGTCTGCATATTATACATATAAATATGTATATATAGTATATACCTACAGTTCAGAAAACATGCCAAATAGAATGCAGTACTATCCTTTTCTCACACAGCAACAAAAAAGCTGCTGCTACATTAACGAGAACTTTCAAATCAGCCAAAAAGTTTGGTCTTGCCTGCTTTGCTTTAACTGTGGTACTTTTTAACTGTCTTTGTATTTAGGGCCAGCTCGTGAACATTAACTCCTAGTTCCGAAAGAGAAGAGATTGGAAGAAATGAAGCAGTAGAAAGCAACAGGGTAAAGTTACTGCACCTTGCTGTTCCATGAAAAAAGAGACTGCCAGTAAATATGGGAAAAAAATATAGTAAGAGCTCACTGAACGAGGAAAAATCTGAGAGAGAAAGGTCAGTTTTCCAGCTGCCATCTATTTTACTTAAAAAAAAAAAAAAAAAAGTGGTGATACATTCAACTTGACAAAATATGGGAAGCTTTCATCTTGCCTTCAGATAAGTAAGAAAAGACCGTTTCGGAATTGGTCTGTAATAGCAAAAATCTCATTTAACCTTTCGTCTGACCTCGATGATTTCATATCAAGAACATAAAAATTAGAAGTAAAGATAATAATGATTTCTCTAGTTTTCTGGGTTATTTCTTTAAGTAATTAAGTATTTTTCTTTTTTTTCCAAGAGCTAAAATATGTTAACCCCTGCCCACTGAGACGATGGTCCTTCCTGAACAGAAACCTAAATGCTAGATGAGATTCGAAAGGTAAGGACATTCAGGGAAGTTGTGATCCCATAGCAAAAAAAAAAAAAAAAAAAAAGTCTCTAAATAATTAAAGCCAGTATATAGCACAAGAATACAGCACTAGTATATAAGCACAAGAAAGGGAGTTAGCAGCTGTAAATCTGACAATTCCTATCTTTAAATTTACAGTTACTACATTTGCAACTTAAAACTCCCTGAACAGCCCTGTCGTTTTGGGTTACGTTTCTTTCCCTTGTAAACCCCAGCTGGACAGGAACGGGCAGTTGTCCCTTCCAGTTGACAGCCACCCCTCCAATGTGACCTTCCACCAGCCCCCGCTGCTGCGGCCCTGGCCCTGCCACTGGGGACTGGCTGAGAATCAGCCGCTCATTTCCCAGAGCAGAACCTCTCTGCAGGGCTGAGACTGCCATTGCCGAGCGCGATCGAGGAGACCAGGCTCTACCCTGCAGTGCAAACCTGCTGCCACGTGCAGAGGGAAAAAATAAACCACGGTGTTCTTCGGCTTCCTTGACCACTAAGTTCACACTTTCCAGGCCTAGGCACAGGAGAGCTTTTCAGAAACCTGCACGAATTACCTGTTCAAGCTTGGTGGGACCGTTCACCGCGACGTTTTCTGATGCGCCGTCTTGAGACTGCTGCTTGCATAAACCTTTAGCTGCATCTTT
The DNA here is from genome assembly GCA_003342815.1 of Eudromia elegans. Classification (NCBI taxonomy): domain Eukaryota; kingdom Metazoa; phylum Chordata; class Aves; order Tinamiformes; family Tinamidae; genus Eudromia; species Eudromia elegans. Next base: position 1,384,415 of record PTEX01000188.1, read on the forward strand.
GAACATCGTGTCTTTCTCCAGCAGGCTGTCCTGCTTGGCAATCGGTAAAGCCAGGGGGTTGCTGCAGAGAGAATCGATACAGTAATCACGCTCCTTTGGAAGGGTCAGGCAAACAAAAGATCCCCAAACGTGGGGGGCACAAACACTGAACCTAGTTACAATTCAGGGGTAAGAATAAACTGTTCCCTATCCAAACAGAGGGAAAAAAAGTAAGAAACAAAAACTGTTCATATGGGTTGGTCTGTACTCAAGTACATACAGGTCTCAGTAAAACACTTCAATTTGAAGTTCACCTTTATGCATATCTGTTCTAAAGCAGCATGGAGCAAATCAAGCGGAACATCCATGGGTCTGCATTTGACAGTGCTGGGTTGGTAAATCAATAGGCAATTTTAAAACTGAAGTTAAAATGCAAAATTAACCTGCACAATAGTAGTTTGAAAAGGAATATATTTCAAAATATTTCAATACAGCTATTGACATTGCAGTTAAAATAATAAAACTTTTTTTTTAAATAAAAGTCAATATGCAAGTTATGTTCTACTTAGAACATAAGCTGCTCTGATTTTGTGACATGATAAAAAGAAACAGCACATACACATATACAAACACATATATTCAGTCTGCAAACAGGGATTTTACTTAACACTCAGATTATACTTAACACTTCTGAAAAACAACAATGCAAGAATCTTAGATGATCTTGGCTGTGTTGCACACCCACAGGAACTAGGAAGGAATTAACTCCAGGAGACGACTGCACAAATATCGCAGAAATAATCTTCTGGCCTTTGAGACTGCAAATGAGACAATCCCAGGGCAGCTCTTTGCCATGATGCATGCACAATTTCTTTGGCAGGAACTGTGGAGTTAGTGTGAGAATATGGGAATGTTGCATTCCACTGTGGGATAAGGCCCAGATGCCAGTCTCTGTTTTTTCTCTTTTTTTAAAAAATCTCTTTTTTACTCTAGGTTATGTGATTCTTACCATTGGTTATAATAAAGCCAGGATGATATATATGCACTCAAGTATGGAGCATATGCTGAACTATAAACACTGAAGTTGACCCAAATGAAATAAGGACTCACATAAGCAGGACCTACAGCTAACACTGACTTCAGCTCAGATTAAGACCTGCTAGTTGCATCAGAAATGAAGTGTGGGCACAATTTTAGAAATATGCAGCCCTAAACAGAGAAAAAAATACCCAAGCAAAACACTTTAGGAAAACAGTTTTAGAGTAGTTTAAAGTAGTTTAAAGCAAACACCTAACAGTATCCAGATAAAAGTAAACTTTTCAGGCATGGCAAAGTGAAGTAGGTTGTAGAGGGCTGCTGCCCTCTGCATTACAAGTGTGGGGAAAAAAATGTTTACTCTCTCCGTTGAAGCATTTTGAACTTCAAAGAGCAAAAATATGTTAAAGGCAAAATACACTGATTTCATGGGAAGCATTTATATATATGAATAACTGTAAACTACAAAATGTGACTTAAAGAAGGAGAAGTGTTCCAAGTAGTGATGTACAGATGAATATATCAACTATGTACATCTGTAGGACATGAATAGTACTTCAGGTGATAGAAATGCTAGTATACAATTCATATCACAGCAAAAATGTGAATAATTGCAAAAGAGAAAAAAACACTCAGTTGATTTTGAGTTAGGCTCAAGAAGAAACTATGACAAACAGAACAAATTGAAATAAATGTTTCCAGGAAATAGAACGGCTTAAAAAAAATTCCTTAACAGTCATAAATGCTTTTTTTTAGTCACAGGATTAAGTCAAGAAGTGCCATTGAAAATTCCACTAGAGAGAAAAGTGCAAAAGAAGAATTTATGTTAATGCAAGCAGATGAATTAGCATGAACCGTCATCCTCAATGATAATTAATAGATAATTAATAGATAATTAATCACAAAGGGAGGCTTGAGCCAAAATGATGTTGCATTAGAGGCAGGAAGGGGAGTTATCTAGGCTAATCTTATTTGAAGAAGGGAAGGACTGTTACTATTGGCATATATTAATATAAAAAATCTATAATGCAATATAGAGCAAGAGCCACTTTTTTACATATATGAGACCTTATATACATAGTTATTTTATTTTATTTATTTGTTTATTTATTTATTTTTTAGATAATGTGAGATATTTTCCTGTAAGTTGTCATCCTCCAGTATTTCTTCTTTTTGCTGTCAGCTCTAACTTCTCAGTTCTGTTACTGTGTCCCTTCCCAACTCTTGATATCCTCTGAACAGTTTATAAGCCAGGTAACCTCTGTAAACTGCATAAACTCTGAAGCCTCAATCTAATAACTTTCTAAAGTTCCACAAAGAAAACTTTAAAATGGATGAAACACTATCAGAATGTTCTAAAACTCTAGAATGATTGAAATTCAAATTGTTACATAAATGGTTATAAATGGAAATGCTTTGAAAGAAAAATGTGATCTCTTCTCTGCAGTTGACTCACATCATTCATCTATGTTTTTACCTTCCTCTACTGATTTTGAGATTTTGATACTGTAATTTTTACTTAAATATAATTATATAAAATATATAACATGACTAAGTTATCATTATTTTGAGAATAAGTTCTGAATATACTTAGTATTTAATACTACGTAGATTGCTGGACTTTTTGTGAGCTTATGGCAAAATTCACCTAGAGAAGTTCTATAAATACACATACTAAATCTGAAGTGTTTTAGTGATCATTCAAGCCAAATCACAAACCTAAAGTTACCTTAAAATGATAGAGTCATTTTGTTTCCTGTATATAAGAATGATGATTAATGTTTTCTGGTACAATTCTTTGCCAATGCACTGTGGGAGTGTGGTCTGACTATACCAATAGAACTAAAACTAATTGCTATTTGCTATGTCCTTTAATTACTGTGGTCATCCTTCAAAGAAACTCAGCAATAGAAAGGAAGGATAAACTGCTTATATTACAATGCCATCTCTACCACGAAATTAGCTTCCAGCTCTTTGAACTCTCCTGCGCACATATTTGGCTAGCTTCAACCATTTTTTTCAAAAATGAAAATGCTTTAGCAAAATAGTAGGAAACTCTTAGCTAGAGTGGCAATGCCTTAAATTGTAAATCCTCATCATGAGATGCTGTTAAAATGCTCTTCCTGAGAACTCTCTTCCTAGCGCATGCCTCCTAAATCACACAGACAAACAGACTCAGGAGCTAAGAACGATGAGAGGACAGTACTCTAGTTCTGGAATTACAACTTCATAATAACAGGAGTTCAGATGGATTGCCTAAAGGAAACTAGGTATGCTGAATAATCTAGAATAATGAAAGCATATTGACAACTGATTTTTTTTTAACTGAGTAAAAATATTGACTTTCAGTTTATCTGTTCCATAGTGTTCTTCCAGAAATCAATACTGTAACTTAATCTAGAACCAGGCAAATTAGGTTTTGTTGACACAGCACAAGCTATTCACAATGTTTGTTCATTCTTGGGTCACCTTTTGAACATTGTTTTCTTCTGCTTTAGAAGTGAGTTTAGCACCTGGATTCAAATACGACCACAACAAATAGTTATATTAAGTCTTGTAAAACTACCACTGCAGACTAAACATTCTTTCTTATGTAAGGAGAGTAAAACAAAAAACTTTGCTTACCCGCAATTCAAGGAAGAGAACATAGAATACGGTTAATATTTACTCTGGGTGCAATATAGACTAAAGGAGGACTAAATGTGGGCTTTTATTATGTGGTGCTCTTTGCAGTACCAAAAAAAAAGTTCTGTTTGGTATGCGAGAATGGCACAGAGAGATTCATCTTCATCCCAGTTCATTCCACGGCTGTCTATGGGCTACTTCAATAGATCACGAGGGATGGAACCTCTGCTTTCAACATTGACCGTTGAAAAGGTAAAAATTTATTTGAACCAAGTCATACAGATGCCTCAATAATTAGAGAGAAACAGGCACTCTGGAGAACACGCGATTCAATATACCTTAAACAGATGTCAGGTCTTGTTTTCTACTGTTGATCAAGCTTAGTACTACAGAGATGAGGTGACCTGCCTTGAAAAATTGCCTGATTTTCAGGTGACTATACACACGACACATATTGCTCCAAATCAAATTGAAAAGATGTGGATACTGTATGGATTATCCACAGTGTTCCAGATTTTCAGTAGTCACAATTGGGTCATGAATAGGACAAAGACTGTCAAGGCCTTTGCCTTTTCTTCTTATGTAGGCTGTTTAAGGACCCCAAAATTAACTGCAAGCACATCTGTGGGAGTAAGAAAGATGCCAACAGATCATACAGAGGATGCTTGGTCAAAGTCCAGATGTAAATCTATTTCATTCATCCATTCCATCCATTCATTCCATCCTGTCTGATAGGTATCATTATAATGCCACAAAAGAATCTACTTCTAATATTAAACTGTTTACCAATAATAAAAAAATAGGGGTTTTTTTTTGGTTTTGGTTTTTTTGTTTGTAAGTGTAAAGTCTTATTTTTACACCTCAGAATTCAAACTTCTAACTTACTTTAAAACTGTTGTGGGCAACACAATTTTTCAAAATTATGATACAGAATATTCAAACCATGGATTAGACTAGAGGACTGCTTATTTCATAAGCAATTGACAAGCATAAGAAACGAGTAATTTCATAAGCAGTTATGTCCTAGATCCAGCGACGCACATTAGTGTGACTAACAATCACCCATCTGAAACAATGTTCTGGGTGTATGAAATATGGATGAAATGTGCATATATCTTACAGATATGAATTCAACAACCATTTCACAACAACTGTGTATTTCTTCCATATCTTAATGTATTCTAAATACTCTCAATAGACTGCAAATTACAACTGTTATAAAAGCAAATATATGTTCTCCATTCCCATATATAAAATTTGAGGATTTCTTGTTTAATTTGCTTCTGTAATATGCCTTGGTGGTCAACATAGAAAAAAATAATAGCAATATTTTACAAGCTTCCTCAGCCAACAGCCTTCAATCACACAGCAGTTGCATAGTGTGTGAAGAAATGATCTGAAACTTCTAAAATTCTCACAGGTCACAGTATCTGGAAATGAGAAACCAGTCTGTCCTGCATTACTATCAACTCCCATTCCTGCTTCATACACAGCTTCTACCTCTGCTGATATACCATGATAGTCTTAAGATTTGTAAAAACATAGGAAAAGCTTAAAAAAAAAAATCCAAATTGACTCTATGTTCAATTCAAAACTGATTTTAAGTTCATGCTGTTGAATTCTACTTAATTACATTTGCACTTTACACAGTACAAATCTAACCACAATTCTGCAACAGTCCAAATTCAAGTAATTGTATCTGTTATTGCTTTTATTATTTTTAATTTTAGGGTTTGTCCCTTCTTCTTTCATCTGCAATGGTAGTTTTACAAATTATTCCTAGCTACCTAATGATGACTGGGTCTACAGTGTTAACCTGTAATAATTCTGCTAAGAAAACCCTGCCTATTTTTGCTGACAATTGTCACAATGTATATTATTCATTGACTGTATGTATAAAATTAAAGTTCAGAAAAAGAGATGCAAACACAAAAGAGGATTCTTCCAAAACAGAAGATTTACTTGGCAAATTAATCAGAATTTGCACAATAATCTGGCCTCAGTGTATCTCTTTTAACAAGAAACACTTACAGTTTATTGGAAAGCGTGGGCAGATCGTGGATGATCTCTTCATACGGCTCTTCTTGAGATAAAGTAGAAACAGATAAAGGATCTTTCATTTTTTCCTCCCAGACAGTTTCAGCCTTCAGAAGCATTTCCTCAATAAACTCAGAAGCTGCAATATCTAAGGCATTGAAATGGCAAGATATCAGACCGAAGAAAATAGTGCAGAAAAGTTCCTTTCAGTTCAAAACTCCAGATCAGGTTAAAATTAAGCATCTGGCTAGATAAGCATTTTGTTGAAAAAACCTGTTGCAGTATTGATCATAAAATAATAGTTGAAGTTACTGGGAAAAAAAAAGGCAACATACATTTGGTATGAAATTAAGTAACTATTTTCAAAACCTCAAAACTCACATATACATACTGTACACACAAAAGCAGTAAATTCGGCTAAATTTTCAGGCAGTTAATTTGGCTAAATATATGTGGAACATTCTCAGTTTGGTCCACAGTCTTTTAATCAAATATAAACTGGCATCTGGTTAATTGCCAAGGACTTTCCTAAGGCTAAATGTTGTGTAGTTTCAAAGAAGAGTATTTGTAGATCATACATTGCTTTGAAGCATAACAATTTTAGTATATTACCCAAAGGGATTTTCTCCTCCTAATCTGACAGAATTACTGCTCAATCGTCTACATTCTGGGGCTCCTGTTCATTTTACCCTAGGCCTGGGAGTTTGCATAAGCATCTGTTTTTTTCCTCTCCAAATGATCTAACATCATTCATGTTAGCTCTACTTTGATCATTGGACTAGACCAGATTATCTCAAGTGTCTTCCAAGTTGAAATAGTCCATGATCCCATTTCCTTTAAAGCCAGTCCTTAAGTTCTCTTAAGTTCTCTAAGTCACTTTGGCAACTAGGGAAGTACCTTACACTATGGGAAACAATTAATATTAAATTTGAAAAATTAATGCAAAACTTGTGGTTATTTAGCAGCTACAGGGATTACAATTTATGGCTGCCTGCAGCCATATACTATGATCAGTCAAGAGAGAGAAAAAAAATCAGAAAAAAAGTCACCAAGAAACTCTAAAATGCATTGAAACACTCATAAGGGAGAAAAATAACTGAGAATAAATGAAGAATAAAACTGCAATAAAGTTACATCATTGGGTGTGATATCCTGTGTATTTATGACTAGCAGTTTTAAGCAACATACAAAAACATATATGTTTCACATATTCATATTCATATGTGTAAGTAATTCTCTACATTATACACACTGTGTATATTCTTTTATATATATATATATACACGAGTGTGTGTCTATGCATGTGTGAAGCAAACAAAAAGTAAAAAAGACAATTTCATGACAATTAGTGCATACAAAACGTGTACAGATTTTCACCTACCTGAAGGCTTTTCATTATTGCAGTTAAGAATATTGGGATTTGCCCAGTGCATCAAAAGCAGCTTCACGAGGTTTGTCTAAAAACGAGCAAAAATAGGAAATTTTGAAAAGGCAAAAGGAGGACAGTGGTATTGCAGCCATCAATCAGTTTATTCTGTCCTTCCTGTAGTGAATGAAATCATGATACCATACCATCCCACACATCACCACAAGCGACAACTCCAAAATTCCATCTCCTGAAGCTGCCACCTACAGGCACACGTTGGATAATCCACAACAGGCAGATCAATATCCAGTTTCCCGATGTTCTCACTTCACCCTCATCATAACTCCACTCCCCAAAAGCCTTCCTCCACTTGGAAGACGGAAAGAAATCCACAGCAACATAAAAAAAAATAACCTTTTATCATCACCTATCATGACTTAGATGACAATAACAAATGCGCAGCATCATTGCCAGTGGGCTCTAAACCACAGCCACTAAGGTTGGAAATTTGTTTTCTATCACTAGTATCAATTTATTTTTACCAAACCTAGTTAACCTATTAGTAATGGCAGCAATTAAGCATTAGAAATAATCAATGAAAAAATAGAGCATATTTTGTGGATTATTTTTCAATTCCTCCAAGAATGCTGGAAACAACCATTTTAGCATGCTGATATGCACTAGAGATATTCACCATCAAAGATTATATGGGTATCTACTTAGAAATATTTTTGGTAAGAACGGAAGAAAAAAAAAAGTGAAATAAAGAGCAAAAATAGATTTAGAGTGTGTGCTGAAATCCAAACTAAAGAAAAAAGTTAATTCACTTTGAAAAATATACTGAAGAGAACAGAGTTTAGAATATAAGTAGTTGTACACAGGGGAAAATAAGCTGTGCATCAAAGAAAGTAATCTTTAGAGTAAAAGAAGAGAGGGAATGAAAAATGAGAACATGGATTGGAAGACAATAGGGCAATGTGGCATGAAAATAAGAAGACAATTTAAATAAATAAACAGAGGAAGGAAGGGAGGAAGGGAGGAAGGGAGGAAGGAAGGGAGGAAGGGAGGAAAGGAGGGAGGAAGGGAGGAAGGAAGGGAGGGAGGGAGGAGGGAAGGGAGGAAGGAAGGGAGGAAGGAAGGGAGGGAGGAAGGGAGGAAGAGAGGGAGGAAGGGAGGAAG
>PTEX01000188.1:1392891-1466304 GCA_003342815.1 Eudromia elegans
AGGAAGGAAGGAAGGAAGGAAGGAAGGGAGGGAGGGAGGGAGGAATGGAAGGAGGGAGGGAGGGAGGACAAAAAGCTGAGAATGAAGGAAAGAACTGGAAAATAAATAGTAAATCTCAATTCAAACAATAGCAGACAACTTACTAAGAAAGACCATGATAAGCAATTGCTATTTAAACACAGAATTCCCTCTGCATACACTCAAGTGACATAAAGCAAGAAAATACTGTTTCAAATTTCTATAAAAGTAAAAAGATCTCAAGCCCCTCAGCAATTTAATGCTGGCTTTCCATTCTGACACTAACAGCAAAGAATTCAGCAAACTGTGGAAGTGGGGAGGAAGCCACGACGGCTTTATTTCCCAATCCAATTAGCCCGGCTTTCAACTTAGAAGACTCAACACAGATATCTCTGTGGTTTTCTTCATTATTAAAAAATCAACAAACTTATTAATTGAACAGAGTAACTCAGCAGCAACTGCATAATCTTGTTACCAGCATCTCTGAAAAGTGGCAGTAGTTGCTTCAAAGCAGGTTTTTTTTTTTTTTTTATTACTCTTTTGGTTTAATAACAATAGACAGCACTTTCGGTTACTAAAGTTTTGGATTTATGCCACAAGAGGTCCCTTCCGTGCTGTAACATGAATGTTCCCTGCTGTCAAAGAAATAACCCAAGCTGGAAATCCTGGATGCACATCACCAAGACTAAGATATTCAGGTCACTGCTAATTTCAATTACCTCCTCTTGGATACAGGAGTCTGTCTGTGTTAGTTTTAAATACAATTTGCTCACATTTTAGAAGTCAACTAAAATCCAGCTGTCATGTATCTTCAGAACTGTGCCGAAAACTGGAAACATTTCTTAAATAATTACAGCAAATTACTGCTATCCATAGACATGTCAACTGCAGGAAGAGGTACTAACGAAGCATATATGCTTATTTTAAGAGAAACTGTAGGGTCTACTGAAGATTGTAGACCTAAAGTGTAAAATGCCAGAAAGCTGCTAAAATGCAAAGAAGATACACTTTTCCTGTGTTGTCTTTGTCAATTAGCATTAGGAATGAGTGCTCATGGGCAGAAATACTAATGGCAATTATTTAAAATGTGTGCAGTTCTGGGCTCCCCAGTGCACGAGAGATATGGAGCTGCTAGACAGAGTCCAGCACAGGGCTACGAAGATGATTAGGGGTCTGGAACATCTGCCCTATGAGGAAAGGTTGAGAGAGCTGGGCCTGTTCAGCCTGGAGAAGAGAAGGCTGAGAGGGGACCTCATCAGTGTGTACAAGTATCTCAAGGGAGGGAGTGAAGAGGATGGGGCCGGGGCTCTTCTCAGTGGTGACCAGCAATAGGATTAGAGGAAATGGCCAAAAATTGAAGCTCCAAAAGTTCCACAGGAACTTGAGGAAGAATTTCTTGACAGTGAGGGTGACAGAGCCCTGGAACAGGCTGCCCAGAGAGGCTGTGGAGTCTCCTTCTCTGGAGATCTTCCAAACCCGCCTGGACACCACCCTGTGCCACATGTGCTGTAGGGGACCCTGCGTGTGCAGGGGGGTTGGGCTAGATGACCTCAAGAGGTCTCTAAAAAAAGGCAAATAAAATAAAAAAAAATGCTTACAAAATGCCATTTGTCCTGGTTCTCTTCTATCTACTTTAATAATTTCCTCAGTTTCATCTGTAAGGATTTCAGAAAACCTTTTAGATCCTACTCTTCTCTTTTTAGTATTTTGCCCTGAGTACAGTCCTTCACATTCCTTCTCCTGTGTCCCTTTGTACAAATACAGCACAGCTCTATCCTCCTGTCCACATGTTCTGTCCAAATTACTTTTATTGTTTGCCCTGTCTCCAACATCTCTTCCTGAATTTCTTGCCCTGGATTTCTTGCATTGTGAGTGCTGCTGCAAGAAATATTTCCTTATTTCACTCCTTTAATTTGAAAATGATTAGATTTTATATTATCCACCAGTTGCTTTTTCTCTTTACAAAACATATGCCCCTGGTCCTCATTTACAAAAGGCTTCCAGCATCTCCAGGTCCCACCTCACATCAACAGTCTCTGACAGTGGCCTTCACTAATTGCATTTGCAAATTACTATTTCTGCGCTTTTTCCAGGTGACTTCTCACACTAGTAAGAAATTTGCCACAACACCTGCAAAATTACACTGTTAACCTCTGTTCACCAATTCTGACGTGATGCAAAGCAGAGAAGCAGATCGGTCACCGCCATTCTAAAGCTACTAGGAAAAAATCCCAGCTTCTTTGTGCTTGAGATAATAAATATGTTGATATATATGTAGGCTGGAATTATACAGGATGAGTGGATAATGTCTATTACAGGAATAAAATTGGAAAACTACTACAAAGAATAGGTGAGGTTTCATGCCAAGTTTCCTTCAGGTTCCTGTAGAAGAGTGTATATAAATACCGTAACATAAGAACTGGCTTTATGTTTTAGGGGAAGCTTCAGAAAGCCTGATACTTGCATGATTATATTTTAATGTCATAGTTAATCAAAAATGAAATATTTCTTGCAGCAACTGGAAAGCATACTGAAATATTGCTCTGGTTGTTTAGTAGATTTTCTTATTGGGAATGAATGTAACTCATAGTTACGGTGCAAAATAAAGTTAGGCACCTAAACAGATTTCTGCTTCTCTCTTCTTCTAAACATAAAACCTTCAGCACATAAATCAATCACCAAATTGATGAGGCAGAGAATAAGCCTCTGAAAGGCAGTGTTTTTCCCACTCCTGTTCTTACAGGCTTTAGCTTTGGGCTCTCACTGCCTTCACTGCAGCTCTTGTAGAGCCAGGAGAGGCTGCTCCAAGGGAGCTGCTGGCCTGGAGCTGCTGGTAGGGTGTCCTCATGAGGGTCCTCAGCATGGACAACCTGCTCAGGCACTTCTTGCCTTTGTGGACAAGACCTGGTTCTTTGCTACCTGCTTTTTTATATTTGTGTTTTTTCCTCCTGTACAGCAGCCATCATTTATAGTGCAGAATCTTAGGGATGAGCTCTAAACTATGGTGGGTTTGGAGCCAGCTCACATAGAACTTGGCTGAAATGCTGGTGGATCTGGTTCCCGACTCTGGAGCAATTTTAAAGCTACACTAGGCTGGCTGCATTTAAAATAACAATTTCACTATGGATATAATTACCTCTAGAGACAGAATGGATAAATGTACATATAATGGTTTTTACCTCTAATGGAAAAGTGTCCTCTCACACTACTTTGTATGAAGAGCATTCATCTATTTTCACGTCTACCCAGGCCAATCCATGACTTAACTTTCCATATTAGGAAAATGAGAAAATCTAATATGATAAAAGAAACGGTAAACCTACACTCAGTACCATTTCCCATAGAAAAACAGCACAGTTGGAAACAGGTTAGTCTCCAAAATTTTATTTTCTTTTAATATCTTCATTGCTATACTGGTTACACAGGCCTTTTATTTAAAGTGACCAGTGTCAGGGGAAAAAATATTAAGTAAGCAATATTTCAACAGTGATTGAACTCTACTGTTATAAAGTTCTGTCAAATTTAACCTCTCTAAATTCCTTTGCAGCAGCATCACATGTACCTTCACATAGCACAAGTCATCTATGACTTATCCAACAGAGATAATTTCTTCTCCATCTGAATCAATCTTTTAGCAAACAATTTAAAATTTGAATGTTTGCAGACACAGGAAATTTTTGATGAAAATGTATTAAGAAGGATTATATTAATCAAATCCTTACACTGCCCAGATTAAAAAGTTGCATTTTGAGCTTAACAAGACGGAAAATATGTTCAGAAGTACAGACAGACTACTGCAGTAAAAACAACCTAACAATAAAACCAAAACTATTTTTCCCACACTAGTAAGTCACTAAAAACACTGTTTTCCTGAGTTTAATCAAAATTTATGAAGATGTCTATCTGAGTTGTTCATTTGGGGAAGTCAGCTTGGTATTTTATTGTTCTGCTTGGGAGATCAGATTTGTGCATGAACTTAGTCGAGAACAATCAATGTTTTATTTTCCATAAATAGGGAAAGTCTTTCAAAAATTGTAATATACTCAGAGGCAGAGGGAAACAGAAATCTTTTTCTGAAAAAAAACATTGAAGGCTTCTTCTGACTAGCCTTTGAAAAAGCTCCATGTGAAAGAGCTTTGATAGAATTATCATTAGGTAATTTCTTTCTGCTTGGACTCGCTATACCACAGCATTTTAAGTATAGTGAACACTGACCTGGGCTTGTGAGATGGCTTCATACAGGAGGTGTCTTCCTTTGTTTGTAAAAAAGAAAACTCTGTGCTAGTATATAGATTTCCTTGCACCCATGTGTCATAACTCACACTGATATGTGCATTCATGGAAGGATGACGTAAATATGCTCTAATAAAGTAGATAAGGACAGACACTGAACATACAAACTCTGCTTCACCTTTTAACAAGGGCTGGAGGTAAAGACCCCTCACTAGTTAAAAACACAGCCTTCCTGATGCATACTTAAGCTTTAGTCTTCAAAAGAAATGTTAGTTTCAAAAGAAATGAAACGTCATTTACATTAATGGCAGTAATGCTTATGATCTAAAGACCTAGAAACATATATACACATATACAAACAAGGAAAACATTGAAAGGACCCTTCCTTGGATTGGAGCTGAACAGCTCTTTAATGGTAATGAAACAAGGAGTGCAGTACTGCAGTTAAAAAGCTATAGAGGGAAAAAAACCCCTGCATAAATAAGTTAACTGCTAGAAGCAAATTACATCGCCTTCAAATACACTTTCCTCCTAACAAAATTAAAGGTGAGGAAGTAAGTTCCACCACACACAAAGGTTTAGCTAAGAAAGCCAAGCACCGTTTCAATAAGCCACAGGCTTAAGTGTACAAATGTTGGCTAGCTGACAGAACGTGAGGCCTGTTGCCACAGATAAGAGACAGACTGCAGCAGCAGGGTAGGGAATACGGGATGAGCAGTAGTGATTGATATTCCTCAGGAATCTCCTTATACACTTGAGGCTGCCAAGGCAGCTCCAAGCTGCTCTCAAGCCACATGTTAGTCTTTCTGCTAGTGACGTAGCTGGAGAGCAGGATCAATGCTCCTGAAAAACGTCTCTCCTCCTCTTTTCTGGTTTAGTACTTTCACATAGGATGCTACATCTGTGCCAGCACCTGCAAAGGATAAGCTGTGAGCTCTGGCTGAGCTTTGCACTCTTGAATTACTATCCAAGCTGCAGCGCCGCTACTTACACCATTTTCCCTCATTTCTATCATTGGGGAGATAACTGCTAAAGCTGCAATTTCAGAGACCTGGCGGTTTTATGCAAATAGACTGGTATGCACAGCAATGAATATGTATCATCTAATTTACATGCCTCCACAACAGTAAATTCCTTCTATCCCTCACTCTTCTTTCCTATCAAACGCAACATTTTTCTCCACATCTTTTTTTCCAGTTTCAAAGTGAGATGATTCCTACTACATTTCATGTTCTGGATCACATTCAAATTTTTGTTCATTTTTCACACCCCACTTTTGATTCCCCAAATCCTCTCGTTCTGTCACCTATATCTGAGTCTCCCAGCTCTCTACATGTACTTCCACCGATTTCCTTAACCTGTTATCTTTTCTTCTTTTCTTGGTGCCAATAACACTTTCTTGAGCCAAGTCCCTTTTTCTTCTCCGCCCTGACACCCACACCTTGATTCTTCTTGTGCTGCCACATCTAAAACTTGTTGCAGATCTCCCTTCCTAATACAGAAGAGAGGAAGTAAATATTTTTTTCCTACCTGAGTGCAGAGGAGAGAGGACTTTAATGACCTGCAGTCAGCAAAGTGGAACAGATTAGAAAAAAAGAGGTCAGAGGAATGAGACTAGCAGCAGGAAAGAAACAGTACAGGGGGAAAAATAGAACAGAGCATGGATAAAATGTTGGGATTTGGGAGTAACAAAATGGAAAGTAAAAGGGAAGAAGAAAGATTTGGCAAGGAGTCAGGAGGTAGGTAGGGACAGACTAGGCAGACAAAGAAAATAAAAGAGGAGAGTGACATGATGAAGAAAACAACCCACTGAGATTCAACAAGGGAGGAGAGGATTTTGACTAAGTGGAAATAAAGGATAAGTGTAACAGGAGGGCAAGGAGCTTGGCCTGAAGCCAAAATACAGAAGTGAGAAAACAGAGATGAGAACCAGGGAGAGGAGAAGGGACAGAACCTGGCTCTGCAAGAAATAAAGATTGGGATAAGAAGCCTAAGGAAGGGATATGAAGCCAAGTAAAGGACGGTACTGTTGAAATGGGACTACCAGAAAGGGAAGAATAGAATAGACTGCAGAAAATGGAACAAGTAAGGTTACACGTGGGAAGAACTAACTAAAACGTCTGTGTCTGTTTATATACAGAGCATGTAACGGTCCCTAAACATCACCCCTACCTTTCTGTTAGTATGTTTAGCATATGCTGTCTGCATATGTACATTATTTGCCTCCCCAAATAGTTCACATAAAGAAGGACAATGTTATATGTTTTCAACTGTATAAAGAAGCTACTAAGGGCAGTTAAAAGTTTTTCTTCAGCAGCTGAGACAGGCAATTTTAAGACTGATAACCTAAATTTCTATTTTTTTTTTATTTCCCCAGGAAATTAGAGTAAAACAAAATAAAGCAGGAAAACATATAGTACTGTGATGAGGATGATTAAAGATGTTTGTGATTCACATGCATTCATGTTCTATAACAATACCACACAGAAAACTGTTAAATTTGCCATTTCCCAAAATTTGTGCCTGTACTATCTTATTAACTCACATACACTTCTGGTATTTTCATATAAACACATAGATATATATGACAGAAAGACACTATACTTGGCATTTCATGGAAAATTAAATTTATATTGATCAATAAGGTACTGCAATGATTGAATGGAATATATAATGCAGTCTATGAACATCTCAGCTTTAGTAACATACATACATATAAATACTGAAAACTGTTTTTGTGAACTGAGGTTATTCGTAGTCTGTTTATGAAGGTCAGGTTTGTAAATATATTTTCTTATCAGTTGATATTGTATGAATCTGGCTTCCCTTGCTTTCGTATTCTGCATCCACAATTAGCATTTGAAAAATTTATAGAAATCTCTTGAATATATTGAGAACGAAGGAAAGATATCACAGGCAGAAATCCCAAAGTACTCCCTCTGCTTGAGGGAAATGAGCATAATTTGATCTGAAGGGAAATGTTGTCCTTTTACCTGAGTATCATCATGTATGCCAAAGAAGAACAAAAAGACTGAAGAGTGTGAGAAATAACTGGATAAAACATTCTCTGTAGGATTTTCTGACCATAAATGAAAGATTTCAACTGCTTGACAGGGAGAATATGTATTCCCTTAGTGACTATATTCCTTTTGAAATACTGAACAAGAATACCCTTATTGAGGTTCTTTTCATTGAAAACATTTATGGAATGTGTTTTCTTAAGTCCAGAAATTGAATCCAAAGGAACTGCCACAACCATGGCCAAACTTGAACGAGATTAAGTATGACCTTTTACACTGAGTTCAGCTATCCTATTTAAGTTGAATCATATTCTAATGACTGTGAAAATTCAATCTAGATGGCAAAGTTCACTAAGAGAAAATAAAATGAAACTACAGTTCATTGTTGCATCAAATGGCTAGTGTGCCTACATGAACACATCAGACTACGCAGTACCTAGGTCCACTCTCTCAGACATGCCGTCTCTTCAACCATCTGAAAGAAATGCTGAATTTGGAGCAACTAGATAGCTAGACCGGTATTACTTGGTCCGAACAAACAAGACAAGTGATTGCATTAATGGAGAACATTCTACCAGGATGGCAAATCTATTCCTCTGTTTTGAAAACGATTCCTGATGTGTGTAATGCATAAACAACAACTGTATGTATGAGCTGCTAAATTATAATAAATTTAATTTTGCTTGATGGGACACCCTTGTTTGTGCAATTGCTATTCTTCGGATTTTCAGGGATTTTCTTATCTACATTTGACATCATGCAATTGCTAAAGCCTTCAAGCCCCAGGCTAAGACTATCTTGTTAAGGAGGGCACCAAAGAACAAGCTTAAGTAGCTCTTGTTAACCACACTGATTAATTGTTAGCGTCTCGCCTGGCTCTGCTTTGGAGCACTCCAAGGAGCTCTCCACCAACAAGCTTAATCTGCTATAGAGAGAGCGAGGTCTAAACAATGTGGACCTGAGCCAGACTGTTGTCTAGCTTAATCCCTGGCCATCTTTTATTTAGCAATTTAACAATTTAGACATAGTCAGCATGTTCCAAGAATGTCATTTTGGGAGAGGCCATGTTTAAGCTACTGGGGAGGCAGCTCTGACCTGCACGCCTCTGATAGCTGGCTTGAAAGGTGACATTTCTGTGATAAACAACAAAGAAACAGCTTAAGCCCAGGCACTGTGCCAAAGTACCCAAGGAAAACACGAGAACTCAGCCTACTCTCACTACAGGGCAGGCAAGCCTGAGCTCTCCTCATCACAGCAGCCTGCAAGGGGTCTGGCAGGGCAGCTCTTCAGAAAAGGACTGCCACGCTCAGCCTGAAATTCAGATTGGGGCTTCAGCACGAAAGATACAAACTGCTCCTCTGGGGCTGGTGTGGATTCCAGCGCGGAACGGGTGAGCGCCGTCGCTGTGCGCGCACGCTCCGTCACCACCACACGTGTAGCAGCGCCGCCAGCCCGCTGCGACGGGCACGCGGCGCCAAAGCTGCCACCAACGGCAGCACCACCGTGGGTATGGTCAAAGGGCTCCTGCACATTCATGCAGCCTACCCTAAACGTATTCTAACTTCTTGACATCTGACTTTGCTGCCTTCGAAACCTTGTTCTGAAGAGCTTATTTTTTATATATATAGTATGTAACTAATGCAGATTTGCACATGTATTGAAGAGGTCAGCATATCCCATCATTTTATTAAGTTATTGAGCAATTCTGACCTTAATACCTAAATAATATCTATTTTTGCTGTAATGTGAGAATCTCAGTTTGCATTAAAATAGGCTTTCAGCCCTCAGCATTAGAGGGAAGTTAAATGACAACAGTTTTAAAACTCAAAAGAACACCCCTTAAAAATATGCCTTTTGTTATGCTACTACTACTATTTTTTTAATGTTTGCAGATGGTAGTATTTCAGTAACTAGTTTGCTGCATACCAGTATGCTGTAACCTAATCTGTCCCTGCAAAGCAGAGCCTCATTATATAAAAAGGAGAGTGATCTTCAGTTAGTAGCTTTGGTAGCCTTGTCTTCCAGTCAATTGCCATATCCTACACATAGCCCTCCGACTCAGTAATAACATCCTCTACTCCTATGCAAGGAAGAAAGATGTTCTGTACTGTCTGTACTGGATTTACACACTCTGGACCTAATACAAAAATTCAATATATATAGTTAAAGATTTGGACAAATGTTATGCAAAATTTAGACAGTAAATCTATCAGTGATGACAATATGTTTAAAATGCTTTTGAAAATATATATAGATATAGCTACAGGCTTTATTTCACATCAATATAATATTGGCTTTTAAGCCATAAGTTATTCCTTTCTTAGTAGAAATCATTATTCTGATTTTGGTAAGATTGATATTCCTTTGAATCACTAACTCTTCCTGCACTTCTTCTGTGGGATTCATTTTGTACAACTTTAGGTTGTCCACCAGTAAGACACCTACGTCATGGCCCATGCGCGACCACTGAGAGAAGCACGTTGTCCAAAAGGCAATCTACCCATCCCTCGGCCTGTTCACTCCTCACTTTGGCTGAAAATAAATCGCTGAATAATGAAGAACTTTGTAGTTATGCAATAACCAGAGAAAACTGTCACCCATTACAACTCATGGAATAATAATGCTATTAATAATACACTGGGTGGGGGTTAGTTACAGATATTTCAGCATCAGTGCTAGAGAACTACTAAACAATGTCTCAGAAAGTGCTTTGTTTTTATTTTAAACATTTTAAAACAATCATTAAAGGATTACTGCTCTTTACTATTGATAAGCTTTTACTATTTCTAGTAAACTATACTATACTCTTTACTATTGATAAACTATTAATAGTAATAAGATTACTATTGATAAGCTAATAGACAAGAACTACTATTGTTCTGTTCAGATGCATTTCTAGAAGGAAAGAAATCAATTCAACAGAAAAGGTCTTTCAGGGTAGTATGCTTATTCAGTGTAATGGGAGTGGAAGAATGCCTTACATATGAACTTTAACAAATTATGGAATTAAAGATGTATAAAACTGTGAACTAAAAAGACAGTTAAAGATTCAAGGCATAGTTCTTGTCTATATATTCACATTTTAAAAGGCATTTGCTTCTCTTCTTAAATTTAACAAATTTATCTTTCATTTAGATATAAGGTTGCATGGGAGTTAGTTTATCACATCTTTAAATGGATGCACTATAAATACAAACAGCGGTACATCAAACTAAATAATTTATTTAATTAGCTAAAAGATATAGATTCATCACTCTAGTGAGTTATGTACATAAGATTTTAAACAAAAAAACCCACAGATTTTCATTATAAGAAATTGTAAGGCCCTTACAATTTTGAATAGTAAGAAACTAATTAATAAATTTATTAGGAAACAAGTTAATATTTTTGTTAAATATCAACCAATTCCTTGTTAATATATTCCTATTTAAAGCAGACTATCTCAAGTCATATCTTGACTGAGATTATTCCTCTACTGCTCTTTTGTTTTTTTTTCCAAAATTGTACCATTGCTCATATTTGTCTATAATTCATTACTCAAAATGGAATTGTCAATCAAGACTAAATGATATTTCAAAATTATTATTATAAAAATGGAAATGTTAAAAGTACTCAGATGATTTAGCTACTGGACGGAATATTTTCCTGCACATCTAACGAATCCCTCTTGATAAAGCTATAGAAATATGATTTACTTTTTCTTACAAACAGAATCCATATGCAAGTCACATCTATCGTCTAAATAAGGTTAGCAAATTATCTATCATGTTAATAACAGAGCTCCAAGTTTATATTATTCATTAACAATACACAAGGAACATATTTGCTGGGTATGTTGTTATTATTAGTGAGGAAAGACGCGTTGCTTCATTAGTCTTCTTACCCAAAGACAAGTAGCGCTTGTAAAGTGCCAAGCACAATTAGTCCCTGGTTTCTCACTGTGAAACATGGGGATAGAATGATAACAGCAATCACTGGGATGTAAAGGGAAACAGTTCAACAAAAAAAAAAATCATCTAAAAGGATCATCTCACAAAATAGCAGGCTGAGCTCTTACGGTACTTCAAAAGGAAAGGGTTTTTTTTCCTTTTTTTTTTCCATTAACCACTTGCAATCACAAACTTTTATGTCCTTGGGTTTGTTTCAAATAGAAATATACCTGATTTCAAGGAAAAAAAATAGTTTTTAAAGTCATTTAAGGTTGGTCTTGCAAATACATATGTACGTTACATATAACCACAGGAAAGTTCTTTTTTAGTTCTTTTGAAGTAAGACTTTTCAATTTTCCTAAGGTGCACAGCTGGACTGCTGAATTATAATACGCATGAAATAATTACATCTTCCTACATATATACACTTCTCTCTTGCTTTTCACTTAACTTTTGGGGAGCTTAAAAAGTATTCCTTATGCTACCCAAAATGAAAGACTCAAACACACACACTTAGTTACATAGTCTACCAGGCTGCACTCTACCAGCACCTGCATCTCACAATCTGGAGGCTTACTCACCTCAGTACCAAAAAAGGTAGAGAGATACAAGAAACATTTATCATTTAAAATCCTAATTCTCACCCATTACTACATAAAGATTCAGGAAAATGAATGACATGATCTCCACTGAGATCAGAAACGAAATTAAGATCTATGTTACAATGGAGCTCATACTCCCAACAAAAAATCCATGAATAATTTTATTTATATTTACTGAAAATTAAAAAGAAAAAGGATAACAAACAGAATCATATAAAGGATCATCAACATTTTGCCATTTTGAGTTACTTTTAGGAGTGTGTTTTTCTCTAAGGCAAAGTGATAGACATTTCAAAATTCCAAAATACATGGGAAAGGCTCGACAGCCACTATTCCCAGCAGTTTCCGACTGGCTGTGGACCTCAATCCATTGGCATGAACCTGAGCAGAAGAAAGCTGAAAGCAAGGCAAAGATGCTCTGCACTGTGTCCTCGGATCAAAGCCAGTCCTAGGGCCTGGAGTGGAGGATGGAGGTGGGAAGGGGAGAGTTTTCTGGGGACTGCAATGGAGCCTGGCAGAGGCAGGGGCAGGATGGTGGAGGTTGAGTGGAGATTCATCAGAGGAGCTTTAGGAAGGCAGCTGTGGGTAAGCAGCATGCTGCAAGTGGCAGGTAGGGGTGTGAGGTGCATGAGTCAGACTAGCACCCAGAGACACCTCCAGCATGTGAGGAAGGTGCCCGGGGTGCTCAGTGTCCAGAAAGCTTTCAGTGCTTTCAGTGTTACATGAATCCTGGACTTTCCATCACAAAATATACATAGTAAATTAGTCAGATAAAACCAAGCCTTTGACATCAGAATATATTAAAAGAAAAAAAATGTAACTCTCTAACTTGAACAATTTACTATTGCTATAAAATACTACTATAGGGAAAAAAGGAAAAAAGAAAAAAAAGAATAAAATCTTTACCTGCCCATACTTGGCAGCTAAGTGCAGCGGTGTCCAGTAATGATTATCCACAGCATTGAGATCAGCCCCATGATCCAAAATCAAAGATGCCACATTCTTGTATCCATTTGCACAGGCCACATGAAGCTACAATATGAAAGCAGTTCAATATACACAATTCTTAGAATTCTGAAAAATCTGTGAGGGATTCTTGCACAGGCTGGCTGCCCCATAGACCTCACCATATTAATCTTAACAATGACAAATGCAAAAAAACACACATTGAAAATAACATTCTAGGAAACCACTGTAAAATCTTTTAGCATTCATAAAGCAAATCTGTCAGAAAATTAGGATGCCAGCTTATTTATACCTATTTTTCCATTAAACAGTCTAGAAATTTGGATAACATGAGACATTTTCCACACAATTTAAAGAGAGGCCTATTAAGCCTTTTCACAAATGAAGTATATTCATATGTTTCAGCAGACCTTGGCCTAGACCTAACTTTCTTTTCTTCAAATCTCTCAGATGTTTACTCTAAATTGAATATATTAGCACACAATCATACAAAGCCCATCAAGTCTGCAGTGAGAAATCTGTCACAGAAAACACCTTTATAATTTTCAAACAGTGATTTTATTTCTCTTATTTACCTTGCTTTATTACATACTGCCTAATTGGCTTTGATGGTATTGCTTTAATAACTCGAATTGGTTCTCTAGATTAGTAAACTCTATTTTAGAACTAAAGCAGAGAAGAGAGAGGGGAAAATAGATTAACAGCATGACAGAAAAACAGGTGTGAAGGAACTTGGGGAGGTTATAGCAGAGGTAACTTTAAAATTAGCTCTGTTTGCTTGTAGTTAGTTATCTTGAGCAGCAAGGACAATATGAGAGATCAGGTAGTGGGGACAAGATTGGTGGTAAGAGGAAAGAGTAGGCTCAGAAATATATTCTATTATTAACAGTTTTTGGTATTTTTTTTATATAAAGGTAAACAGGTCTCTACATGTGCTTGGCACTCATAACAGCAATTAAACACTATAGATGGTATCTACAGAACAAGATTGAACTAATAGCTATATATACACACAGAATAAATACATAAAAATGTCATATATGTAACATAAATATAAAACCAATATAAATATATAAAACCAAACAAGACTGTGAAGAGAAACAAACAAACCAATCATATGGAAAGACATGCATTATAGGGCAATACAAATTCCTTATCTAGTCTCATAAATCAAGCAGAAGAGGAAAATGAAAGAAAAAGACCTACATCTGGGAAAATTTGTCATTGGGGCATTAGATTCTTTTTCAAAAAATGTTTATATTTACTGTGAATAAGTGTGTTGAGTCACATATTTCATATGACCTGAATTATTCAGTTTACAGGTTGGGGCTATTTATTTTTTTATGGATCTCTGCTATCATTCCAAATATTCCCTCTGCTTCTGGGAGCAAAGGGGACAAAATCTGCATTTGGAAATCAGAACAATTCGATAGCTTTTCTACTTCTACAAGGCCAATACAGCTCTCAAAAGGGCAATAAGAACAGACCTGAGTGAGTTTGCAGGAATGGAGGACTGAGGTTACAAGGTGAGAAACTGCAATGTATGCCCTCTGACTCAGGCAAGAAATACTCAGCAGAACTATATTTCATCAAGAGATATTCAGCAGAACAAGTTTTTATAAAAACTGGAATGGATGGCTTATGGCAAAAAAGCTCTTGCAATACACCTCACTTAGTTTTGAGTAGTTGCAGAGTAACCATCAGGATAGGAAACTCCAAAAAATGAGTTCTAGATATTATTTGCCAGCTACTTTTTGGTTGAGCTGAATCTGCAAAGTGTGCAGTTCTCATTTTGAACATTCCTGATGCAGAAGGATGAAACACACAGCTCATAAAAATTTTACTGTAGTTTTTACCGTAGAACGTAACGATTTTTATCTTTTGGGTGGAGTTTCACATATAACAATATTCCAGCCATAAACTATATAGACTTAGACTCAATCGGAAGAAAAATGCTGACTACTTAAAACTAGTTATTTCTCTTGTTGTTTCTGTACAGACAGATTTAGAGCAACAAAAACATGTTCCCAGAATCCTTTGATGCACATGCAGCTATCACAGACTGGCTGACTCCACAGGGATGAATAGAGACGGAGCGGCCTCACAAACTCTGGATTTCCCACCAGTTTGTAAGACAAAAGTTTCACATAATAGAAATCTCCAACAAAAGCCAAAGGATCCACTCTGTAGCTACTTTTTGTAATGCTGTGAAAGAAGTTCAGAAACCAAAGTTCAACACTAAACTCGTTCACACAAAAATATTCCCTCTGTGTCCACATTCTACCAAGCAAACAACAAAAAAGCTAAACTACCCAATATAATTTTTCCTGACATATGCAGCAGCTATACACATTTCAGTTGTGTATTTCAACTGCTCCATCTAAATATCAAGGAAATTTTATACAGTGATAATTATATAAGTTCTTAATTCAGTTTAACTAAACCAATTCACACAAAATACCAGTAAGATCAGAATGCAAATAACTTGCATTTTACTGATGAGTCAGCACCTTAGCTTAAATCTACCAGGAAGCTTGAAGTTAAATCTATGTTTTAATGAAATAAAATAAATTGCCATATTGCTTTTTTTCTCACTTATTTATTTATTTATTTATTTATTTATTTATTTATTTATTTATTTATTTAAGTTTGGCGATCCCAAAAGCCCTAATTTTCAGTATAGAGACAACTAGTATCTGGATTCAATAACCCCAGATATGAGTCTGATCATTTTTTCAGTTTGATAGTTCAACTGCTCCACAGATTTTAAAAATGTAGTATAAAATACTAATGATTCATTGGATTAATGCAATGAGTATCACTGAATGAAAATCTGCATAAATGCAATGGTTCAGTAACATTTACAGTTTTACTTATTTTAGTTTTGTATTTTCAGAAAAAAGTTATAGGCAAAATAATAAAAAGAAAGGATTTGATATCTGAATGCTGCTGAGGATCATTTACTGATTTATAACAATAGTAAAGACTTTTTATGCAGACAGAGCATTTCACAGATGTTTGCAGCATATAGAAAAAAATATGATTCAATAACTGGAAAAGTATCAGTCTTGAAAAAAAAGAGGAAAAAAGCATAAAAAATTACAATGAGACCCAGTGGCTCGAAATTATATGCAAATTCTGAGGACAGACTACTTTATGAACTGATATGTTGGATGCTTCATTACATCTATGTGGGATACCTCTTTCTTCAGCCAGAAGACACAAGCTTAAAATTGTGAGAATTATTTAATGAAGTTTTAAAACATCTGTTAAAGAAAATATCAGGGACCATAAATATCTATTCTAGTTTTAAATTACATTGTCTGATACTTTTTCTTGCTATTATTTTTTGAGCTGCATATTCAGTGCACTTTTTGAAGATAAAATTAGATCTAAAAGTAAAAGCAATTATCATAACACATATGCTTCAGCAGATTTTTAAAAATCTGGACAGGATATTGAAATATAGCTATTTTTAAAAGGTCAGATAAGGAGCAAAATCTTTCATTCTTACATTTCTCTTCACATTAGCAGACTGTTCTAGCTTGGTGGATTGTCTTGCATCCACACTTGCAAATATGCCTACAGGTAAGCAGCTGAAACACATGCATATACACAGGGCTAAAACTCTGGCTACTATATATTCCCTCTCACCAGCGTAACTCCCTCATCATTCTTTTGATTCACATTTCCTCCACTCGATATGAGTTGCCGGACATCTGTAAGCATTGCCAGGGGTCTCTGTATCTTCATTTGCCGCAATGAATTCAGTTCTACGCCTGCATGAAAAAAAAAAAGGAAAGACTAAACCCCTCTGCTACTTTGTTCAACAGTAAACAATACGTGAATCATTTTGTTTCCTGGGTGTGTAAAAGATTAATCAACAGCTTAATCAGAATTCAGTGTACATTTATATAACATGTTTGCTACTTGTATTTATCAACAAGCTTACTCCTATCTTTATTTATCAGTTACTACATAGATGATTTCACATCAGTCAGCAATACCAAATGCACGTGCCTGATTCACTACTCACTTGCCATAGCAGATATAGGTAAAGCAGTTGTAGTACCATTAAATGCACTGAGACTGTGAAATGTAAAATAGCTGCAAACGAGGAAAAAGACAAGAACTTCAAGGAAGTCACTTCAGGTCTCCAGTTCTTATTTAATAAACATTATTTTTGGTTCCATTCTCTCATCCCCCAAACTAGTCTCTAAAATGTTTCAGCTCTACTAATTAAGAGACTGGGAAATAAAAAACTGATGTTAAAAATTAACAGTTTTCTAACCACCTGGGTTATTTTATAAAGGAATAGCTTTTTCAGCTAGATCTGGACCACAACAAGGCTCTTTAAGTAAGTGAAAATGTGGTGTAGGGTCAGGAACTAAAGGGAATGGACGATAGGAATGAAGTGCCCAGAACAGCTTGGGTCAGCATTGCTATTGAAAGAAACACTTGCCAAAGAAGGAGCCTTAGATGGAAGATAACCCAAAGCAATATAAAACCAAAAGGAAGCAAGGCCTCCAGTCTGAAGAGATTTATAATTAGAAATGGAAGGTACAATTACAGTGGTTAAATTAGCAACCAGACACGGCTTCATCAGAATATCTAACCAAAATTGATCGTCTTGCTTGTAGTTTCCAATGGTAATTTACATTCATATATGTAAACAGAAACTTGAGTAAAGAAATCCGTTCTTGTTGCCTTGGCTATGACTTAGCCAAAAACTATATGAATAAATGAGTTCCTGGTTCTTGTCTACATTTGTCAGTGAGCATAAGACAACAAATAATCTGTTTGCAACATTAATATTATGTGGAATCAATTTATTTTATATTTTCTCTTCAATCTATATATATATATAAAATCCTGTTAAAATAACTGTTGCAAGATAAAAGCATATTTAAAGTCTTCTAGTTTTAAGCTATCCAGCTCTAATCTAACTGGCATGTATGAGGGTAATACGTGTAAAGAAAACATTCATTTCCTTTCTCTTAAAATCCTACTGCATATACTGCATTATATTCTGAGATTTATTTGCATGCAGTACCTCAAAGAGTTTCAACTCTTTGAAGAGTGGCGAAGTGTTAAGAGCATGTACACTGTGTCCTTGGCCACATATTCTTGTATTTTCACACCTAATGATGTTACCTAAATGATATTAAATGACAATAAATGATAAAAAATGTAAAATACACAGGAAAAAAAACCTGAGCTAGAGAAAATGAGATTGGTTTATTAAGAAACTGTTTTACATTTTGGGGCTAAAATCTGTTATCTTTCACATAAATGCAGTTCAGACTCCAGATATATTTACAGCTTCAATTAGATCACCACCCAACAGGTTTAGCATTTCTTTCACCACTAGAGTTAGAAGGTCATCTCTTCATGTTTTCCATAGGATTTTAAAATGATATCTTCATCAAGAAAAAGAACTTCCTCTTCCTTTTTCATTCATTTGCTCAGTTGCCACAAGAGTGAAATAGATCTTTACTCTTTTCTTATCAGGAGCTAAATCCCTGCATTTTAGAGTTGGCATTCAGGTTTTGTTGCTGTCCTCCACCTGCCTTTTTTGGAGAGGGAATACTGGATGTTAGGATAACAAAGTTTTTCTGCAGTAAAGATGCTTGAACTGCAGTCATCCTCATGAACAGAGCAAAAGTAGATAATACAGAGGAGGTTGCTGCATATTCTTTGGAAGACATTAGAATATTATTTTATTTGTAAAATCTAAAATAACTTATGCCACTAAATTCTGGATAATGTAACATGTCTGTAAAATCAATGGAAAGGATGATAAAAAGGACAGCCTTGGGCACAGCTTGACCTTACATGGCAATACTGAGAGGACCAGCTGCAAAAACCAGGTGCACGTTGCTGCCACTCCTTGTTCCTCAGTGTCCGTCAAGACAAATTTGCCTGGTTCAACCAGATTCAGCCTGGTGTGTGATCTGGCCACTTTGGGAACCAGAAACATGGCACATAACCACAGTATCCACTCAGGAGTAATATTCGATGCAGCTGTTTGACTTTCCCCAGAAAGAAAGATTGTCAGTCCTACATATTTACATCCCATTCATTAAATTGTCATGTATCATTTAAAATGTTAAAAGCCAAATGTTCATGGCAGAGTCTTATCAAGGCCACTCAGCTTTTTCCAGCAACCTACTATGGCCTTATGCTTGGCAGGCTCAGAGTATTAAAATATCAGTGTAAATGATAACGAAATACTGATCCTTGCACCTTACAAAGAGCATTTTATAGAACTTTGGCATTTTCTTTATGGGTCTGGGGGAAAAAAAAAAAACAACCCCTCTGCCACTGAAAGTTTAACTTTGCTCACACTGAAGGAGAAATTATAAATTATACACCCATAAACTTGGAGAAGATGTATAAGCAATCTTTTTGCACATAGTAAAAATAAAGGTGCAGTGTAAGTGAACCTCAGTATGGCTTCACTAGCTTCAAATAATAGCTTTATGAAATAATGATACACACTTCATTACACAAAAAGCAGAAATTGTCTGTCAAATGTATTACTACAGTGACAGGCTCCACAGATATTACTTGTGAGTTTTCAAGATGCTACTGAGGCAACAGAGTCCCCTTTTCTCTGTCTGTTTAAAATACAGAATGATGCATCAAAAATAATCTAAATTTCAGTCTTATAATGGTCGTTTTGAATTCCAAGAACCTGGAAAATTTTAGATGATAGTGCAAAGTGGGGAGGGAGGGAGCTGGTTACTGACTTTATCAGAGACGCAGCATGTACCATTCTGTGAGACTTGGACAAGGAGACCTTGCTAGTAACTACCTCATTGTTAATCAAGTTTGTAATTCTGGAGAGTCCTCTCTTCCTCCCCAGACAGTGATACTTTTCATGTATTTGGATGGTTTAATGAAACATTACTCATACAGTAACTCTTGGCTAAATAAAACAGTGACCTTCACATTGCTTTTCAGACAGAAAATATTGTCTAGATATTCAGTTTAAATGGGACGAGAGCCAGCATGAATAAATAGAGGAAGAAAACAAAATTGGCAGATACTATGGGAACAGAGTCACATTAAGAAGAAAATGAAAGTCAAGGAGAAAGGCACAGGCCTGAAAATACACTTCAAATACCCTGTAAAATGAAAGCACGACCTAAGTGCTTTCAGATCCACTTTGGAGATAGGAAATCATAGAATCTTTAAGGTTGGAAGGAACCTCTAGAGATCATCTAGTCCAACCCCCTGCACACGCAGGGTCACCTAGAGCATGTGGCACAGGATTGCAAGAAAAGGAAGAGTTAAAAAAAAAAAGTAGTGATCCTGAATGGGACATCATTTGATGATGAGTATCAGTGCTGATGATAGACAGGGGCATAACCTAAAATCTACAGACTGTAGCATTTCTCACTGCTTTAGAAAAACATCTGACAAGGCCTTTTCATGACCTTTGGCTATGTCACCCTCTCTGGCATACGATTAAAAAATTGACAAACCAAAGGAGAGTAGAAACCTCGGATAAAGAGAGGCAAGTGGTAGAAGTTATGGCGGTAATGAAATACGTGGCAAGCAAGAATTGCTGTAATCAATATTTTCCTTAGAAATGTCTAGTAATCATGAAATCTTTCCACACGTTTCTGTACCCAGTGCAAAGCAATATGCTCCAGCATTCATTGTTGAACACCAGCTACACACACCCAGCAGACACATGTAACTTGCATATCTCATTTCCTAGTGGGCACAGTAGTTTTTAATAGAGGTCAATCCCTTGCTGTTTTTAAAATACAAATATACATTAAAAAATTATAGCAGCTCTGATAAGTCAAATATTCCTGTTATTAAATTATCCTCATTCGCTGCCTATACCAGCCCCCCTGCCCAGAGTCATAACGACAGCAAGGTTCCTTTCACCTGAAGTGTGATGAGCTCGTCATACCTATGCTGTAAGTCTTAAGCCACAGTTTATAATTTCTGTTTTTCTCTTCCTTTGCATTACTATAAAAAGGGCAAGTTCACAAACAATCGGTGAGAACAAAATATTCATGTTGGGTTACTTGTAGCTATAACTTAATTCTGCTTCAGATACATCAAGTGTGAGGAGAACTTTAATGGAAGCTTACTAGATAGCTTTATAAATGATATTAGCTTTGTGAAATTACATTGTTTAGTAGCTCTTGTCTATGTCAGCATTATGCGTGTATGATTTTCAAAGTTCAGCATCTGAACAAGTCAAGTTCAGCAAGATGTCTAAGTATCTGCAAAAGAATATAAACTTGTAAAAATGCTGAGGCCTATAGTTCTAATTTCAATATTCATTGCATTAGTCATTACTGATTGCTGTTGTTGGGTTTTATATATGTTTATCTCTCTTTAAAGCTAGCATTAAATAAGTTACAAAAGCAATTGAAGAATGCTTAATCTATCTCCATGTATTCAGAGAGAATGCTACCACAAATTAAATTCTCGTCTCTTCCTCATGCAGATATATAAGTGACAGTCCTCCTCTGGCGAAACACGCTGCTTTGGGGGTTTTCTTTTCCTCTCCTTTACCAGAGTGACACTCATGACCCTTCTAGCTAAAAATTAGCTGTGAACTCCGTCTTCTTTTTTGTATGATGAGAAAAACTATTTGGCAATTTATCTTAACACATTGGCACAACATGAAGGTTAAGTACTAAAGCCATGCCACCTGTGGGCATGTCTTGCACATTTACCAGTTTGCCTGTCTCTTTAGCCTTTTCTAACATTAATAATAGTAGAGCAAGGGTATCTCTGCTTAGCTGCCATAAGTATGATGTCTGAAATCAGCTCAGCACAGGGCTCTGATGCAGCTCCCTCAAGGACCATGTGCAATGGCCTGAACTTAAATAGTCAATGGATGAGTGAAAGATTATGATTCTGACATGGAATCTCTCTCTCATGACTTAGCTGTTTTTTTCTGCTCCAGGTTGCAGGTGGCTGCATCAGCGAAACATGCAGAGAACAAGCCTCAAAGCCTGAGATATAACATTTTTTTTACGTAATTTTATCCTAACTATTTAAATATTATATTTTTATTAATTTTCATCAATATTAATATTTCTGTTGGCAATGAAAATAGACTCCTCATTGGTAAATTCTCTGAGAGGCTACTAAAATCACATCCCTAGTTTCTGAGGTTCTTCACACTTTTTCAAACTTCTGAAAAGCTTATTTGTTGAGGCTATGCCCTTTCTAGCATCTGTCTTCAAAGTAAAATACCCAGAAGCTGGAAAATATAAAACCTGAGGTGGCCTGTCCAAGCTTATATCAGAAAGCACAGAGGCCAAAGGAAGACAGATGTGGATTCTCGACTATGACATTTTCCATTTGTCACATGTTATACATGCTTGACGCACGGGATTGAAAGTGATCCTCTGAAAGAGGTGGTTTGGTCCCACAAGTAGCAGTGTCATGTAACTCCTACCATCAATTAACCAACCTCTACTTAGAAGTGGTATTTCTCTGTCTGCCATACTGGTAGGTCTTCTCCAATCAGTAAAAATCACAGTCTGGGAGTTTTGAATTGCCCCGAAGCTGTTGGTTTTGGTTGCCTGTTTTACTATGAACTTATTACATCAATAATTTCAACAGAAAATTTATAAGCAGACACCAGCATCACTTTGAATATTATTCTAACATAGAAAAAGAAAATCAGAAGAATACATTTCAGCTGAACTTCATTGAGCTTTAGTGCTAACAATCTTAATGTGTTGACTTTTCAGACATTTTTAATGTTTATAAAAAAGTCTTTCAGATACTTAGATATGAAATTCTAAGAAGAAGAAGAGGAACAGAATATTTTGTCATGTGAATTCTTCCTTTTCTTTTCTCTTTTAAATAAAAGCAATCAAGTAATATAAGTAACATAACTGATCAAAATTGAGATCCCACAAGTAACTGAGATTTTTACATTGATTTTATTCTCATAAAAAATGCCGGAGTGCCAAGAAATACCTGACCAGGTTTTATGAAATAGTTCAAATTATTTAAATTTTTCAACTTCAAAAACTTTTGGATTTTTTTTTCTTTTAAACTATAAATTACTATATTTCCTCAGTCTTAAGGCTCATGTATCTGTAATCCTTTTTACAAATTTTAATGGACTGTGATCTGTTTTCACAAAATCTGGAAAATATTTTTACAATTTAAACCATATTAAACTATTAAAGTAAGTAGGATTTGTATATGATTTTGGTTCTACATTTTTTTCATTGAGGTTTTTAGAGAGTTAAAATCGTTCCTCTTAATATTCACAGAACAAAATATATCCATTACTCACACAGCTTGGAATTCTATAAAAGATTCTGATTAAACAAATGAAATCTCTATTATCATCAAAGGTCAATAAACTTTAATCAGTTACATTTTAAATTAGTTTACTGCATGGAAAGTTAATTGCTAAAAAGAAAAAAGTCATACTATGCTGGGGTATTAACAATTTTTTCAACATCTGAGTCATACTCTGAGTAAAAGAAAAATCTCTATCTGCCAGTAGAAGAAATATTTAAATATAACCGTTCTTTCAAAAATTATTTCAGAATAGATTATTTTCTTTTATTTTTGTAATAATTTGATAGTGCATAAACTGCTATTATACAACAGACAAACAAGAGTCTATTTTGTTTTCCAGTGCACAGGACACTTGAAAGCTCTTAAAAAAGAAAAGCAAACTAAAAAAACCCTCAGATATTATTTTCTAAGAGTAAATAATAATGGTGATATTCTTGAAATACACACTTATGCTACTGAAAGAAGAAGACTATGATCTTAGAGGACAAAAGAACTCTTCTTTTTTGGAAAAAAAAAATAGTGACATCCTCTGTCATGACAAAGATTGAACCAAGAAATATGTGTCTCCCATTGCTAGTTTATAAGTCATTTAACCCACTGGGAAACTAAACATCAAGAAAGAAAGATTAAAAAAAGAAAAATAATTATTTTTCAAATAATTACGTATTTAAAACTTCCCATGGCGAAAAAAAGGAAGCATGAGGATCAACCACAATTAGTATTTTGCTGCCACACTTCTACAGCAGAACATTCTGCCTCCAAAAACAAATTGAGTATTACTTAAAACATAACTCAAACCAGATTGAGCCTTTTAAATATATCACCATTTAACTCAAAATATGCTGTTTTTAAAACAGCATTAACAAATAAATCTTTTCCTTAGCAGAAAATGCTGATATTACTCTAAATAGGGTAATGGAAGGTTCTAAGGATATTCCAAATGATCCCAATAATCCATCAAATATATAGGGGGAAAAAAAAAAAAAAAGGTAGGCAGTTAAAATGCAAAGCCTTTGTATACTTCCTGATATTTCCATTTCACATCTGGAATAAGTCTTAAGTTACAATAAAGTTACAATAAAGAAAACTGCAGCTGATTATAATAAAAAAAAATCTCCATGAGGATGGTTAAGCACTGCAACAGGATGTCAGAGCAGTTGTGGCACCTCTCAGTTTTGGAGATACTCAGAACCTGAATCTACATGTCCCTGAGTAAAAAGAGCTACCCTAGGTTGGCTTTGCTTTGGCGGGGAACTGGACCAGAAAGACTCTCATTCTTCTTTTTCACATTCTTTAAGCACCATAATCTTCTTCAGACACAGAGATAAGAAGAACAGTAGCATGAAAAAGTGATGCAAAAGTGCAAAAAACCAAATTCAATTATTTTTCAATGTAGTTTATGTCTGTACTGGGTTTCCTTCCTATCCCATGGAGAAAAACAAGGTCATTCATGATTTCAGGTCATGATTCATCTGAACCTTGGAGCACACGGGGCCTCTGAGTGCTGCCAGGACATGACTGGTTCTAATGCAGTTAATCTATTTCTACTCCTTGTCTAAATATAACATGGAAAGCTGTAGTCCTACTACTATCTTTGATTAAGGATCTCTTAAATGAGACTTACAATCTAATACAAAGACTGTTCCTTGAGTATATATAACACAACTTATTTTCTCCTAGGTAAGCAAAAACTATTACTTTTTCCAGTTGATAGCTTTATAGTTACCATAAATTCAGTACACGACTTACTATAAGTTGCTATAAAGTTGGTATTTATAAGAAAATAGAATATTTTAATGAAATCCACCAAGTTTCATGTAGATACCAATATTATAAGATGCATTTAAAATTTTGATATGCCATGTCACATAACAACATATGAAATATACAAAATTTTTCAGCAAATTGCTAAAGGACTAACTGTAATTTGTACTTTTATTCTGGTGCCTGACAAATATTTTACAAGAAGACCTTAGAGGACTCCATTTCCTCTCAGCTAAGTCTCCTTGAGTTTTCTTGCTCTTTCTCAACACACACCTCCAGGCTCTGTATTGAATACATGCACTAAGATTGGAGTGCAGGCAAATGGAGCAAAGTTAATTTCAGCCTAGGTGGCTACATCATGGAGATGTGAAAAAGAATTACTCAAGAAATCTGTCTGGAAATCTGAGCAAATATTTAAGCAGCTGGCCAGTCTGAGCTTCGTATCTGCAAAGCTCGCAATTTAGCTTGGGTAGGCCTGTACAAACTAAAGTGTATTTATATTTCCAGAAATAAAGTGGAAGGGTTGAGTCACTTAAAATCTCTCAGGAGGTACTTGAGATAATAAAGAAGAAGAATGCTTACCAAATAATCACACACGAAAATACAAAACTGGAGATATAATTTACACAGAAATACAACATTTTTTATTATCTACTTTATTATTATTATCTACATTATTATTATCTACAATGTGATGCTTACCGATGCTTACCTAGTATGATGCTTACCTAGTAGAAAGAAAATTTAAATTTTGCTTTTCCAATAAAAAAAAGGAGAAAAAAAAATTTCAAGGGTTTTTTTTTTGTCTTTTTTTTTGTGAGTTAACTTGCAAAACCACACAACCAAAAACCAAACCAAACCTAAACCAGACAGTTTATTATATGCCCTAGCTCATGTAAGGATCATTAGCAACTGGAAGCAGCTAACTACCACAAGGATGAGATCTGTTAGAAATTATAAACACACATAAGTGTTATGAACTCTAATGTCCTCAATTAATAAAGTTTTCTATAGCATCAAAGCTAATAGTTCCAATCTCCACTTTGTTTCAACAAAGAAAATTGATATCTTTTTTATTTCTTTGCTAGCTGAGCCATAAGGACCTCAATTTTATTTTTTTTTTCCTCTGTGAACTCTCTGCAATTAGAGGCAATGATTAGGATACAGTCTATTTTACACAGTAATTACTTCATGCTGTAAAATAGGTTGCATGGCTGAACACAGAACATCAAGTGAACCCTTTAGGAATGCAGAGCAAGTACAAACATAAGAAAAATGCATCCCATTTTGTATTTACAGGGTGGATTGGATGGGGGTGTCTCAAAATACTACAAATTGAAGATGGCATTTACTACAGGATCACCTAGTGTTCTTGTGACATTGCTTTGCATGTGGGTAGGCATATACTGCAATAACAAGGGATTCAGGAAGGCAATCCACAAAGAACCCTTCAATTCAACTATGCAATCCAAAACAATTCATACTTATTCAGACACTTTATTTCCCTTCATGATTTCCTCTCAACTCTTACTTTGTATCCACAGTAGACTGCTTCAATACTTCAGAAAATATGAATTAAACTTTGAAATCTAAGGGCAAAATAAGTACATTATACTGCCTATAGAGAGAAGAGGAAAGTAATAGACCAGTATGCTTGCAACAGTCAAATAAACTCGACAGGATTTTTCTCACTGACCACTAACATGCCAGAATTTCTCCTAGAACTTCCATGAAAGGGCAGAAGTGACCTAATCTAACCTTCTAAAATTAAAAGCAATCAACTAGAATTTGCCAATCTAATTTCCTATTGCAGTCAGCAGAAAAAGGCAGACTTGGAATTCAGTTCTTCAGAATCAGCTAGCTTAGAAAGAACTGAAATGCTCTATGTGTTTCCAATTTCTCTTCATTGACCAAAAGAAAAGTGCTGGATGATTAGCTCACATTCAGCCATTTAATGTCAGTAGATGTAGAAAATTCAATCAGGTTTAATTTTTCTTTTCTAGAAATATTCCACATTCACAGAATCATTGTTTTAATGTGGGATAATACCTCTGCTCAGAAAAAATCAACTGTTTCATATATCTTTTTCAATGTATTGCAAAGAAGTTAGAATTTTTTTTTTAATTCTATTCCTAAATTTCCTTTCTGCAACCAAACTTAAGCAGATACAAACCAATGATATGATTGTCTTTTTCTGCAGCTGGAACTGCATCAATCCTGGCAAGCAGACCACATTTGGTTGTATAATCACACACTTTATAAAACATCAGCAAAAGCTTTCAGACCTCCAAATATATGTATTTTGCAAGACACTAAGGTTTTTAGTAATTGATATCTGTCCTGCTGTAAAAAAAGTTCAAAACTAGAGTCCATGACCTGAGAGGATTTTTCGAGATACTACAAAAAAAATTGTGGAAATATCAGAGTGTCTAGCTTCTGAATACACTACTGACTAGACACACAGGATCAGACACTGAATGTTATTTCCTTGCCAGATTAAGCCAGCTTTTAAGTGTCCATTAACAGGATGTAACTTTACTTGGTTTAAGTTAAAACAGATTTCTTCTATTGAGACAATGTTAAAGGGTTTTATGATATGGCTATTTATTATATCTGTTTAAGACATTACCCTCTGTTTTATGGTGTGTCGTATGAAATCTGAAAACAAAATAGTCAAAGTCAAAAGCAGTATTAGATATTTCACTTCAGAACCCATACCTTATTTAGGAGCTGATGAATGACAAAGCTTTTTTTTTTTTTTGGTACAGAGGCACTGTCATCTACAACATACTGCACATATTATATAATACAAGCCTATCTATAATATTTTCTCCATAAAAAACCAAACCTATAGTAATATTTCATATTTCATATACACTACCTTTCAGAACACTTGAACAAATTTGTATTTAACAGCCTATCTCTGGAGAATGCATAACTGCTATGTAAAATGAAGCAAAATGTGAAACCTAGCCTTCAAACTGTTCAATTAGTTGTCCAAAAGCTTCTGGGATACTGCTCTTTCTCTGCTTTTAATTCACATTCTAGCATCTCCATATGAATGGGCAAAAACATATCTGACAATCACCACTTGTCACTAACCTATATCAGCTTTCCCAATCTAGATACATAGACATCTTTTATAACTCCAAATCATCTTTATCCTCTTCATCACTAAACTAATATAGTTCCAGAGGCTTCAGTGATGGCTTATTTCAAACAAATATCCAGCCTTTCTACTTTTATGCAATGCTTAACAAAAACATTTCAGGGTCTGAAGAGCTGACTTACCATTTTCTTCCAAGTACATCAGAAGGATGCTGCTGGATTCGGTCCCTTCAATGGCATAATCAAGTGCAATGTTTCCATTAACATCTTGTAGCAGCACATTTGCTCCAGCCTACACACAAGAATTAAGAACATTTCAGGATTTTGTAGTGAAGTCTCAGAACACTATGGGGCTTCTTACCTACTGGGAGTAGTTAACATTCCCACTCAAAAACAGTTCAAAAACTGAGTTCAGGGACAGCTGATTCATTGTAGCCTGAAACATAAAATATAAACAAAGACAAAACTAAAGGACTCCTGATTGTCAGAAAGAGCTGGCACAACCGACACTGGTAGCACCCAAGCTGTCCAGCCTGCCTGTACTGCACAGATGTCTGAGCTGCCCATCAATGAGTTTTGGAACCACCACGGTTTGCAGCACAGCATTTCAAAGTAAAGAAAGCTGTCACCAATTACAGTCTGCCTTTAAAACACTGCACAATAAACAGCAGTGGTTCAACAGCTGACTGACAAGCAGCACGGACACTCATGCAGCAGTGATGGGTAGACAGCTGCTAGGGGTAACCTCGTCAGCCAGGCCAACCCCTATGGCCTCATTCATCAATCAAACTTCAAAGGGAATCATCCCGTGCTAAATAAAATTGCCATTTGTCACCAACTGAGGACAATGAAAGTGAGCTTGATAATTTCAGCTTTAGTCCCTGAAGGAGCCAAGCTGACATTTCTATGAATTTCATTCAAAAGCCAACATAAAGGACAGACAACTACAGCAAGCCACAAAACCATTTGTGGGGAGGATGGGGGCCGGGATAGGCACATATGAACCACAGAGAGAAACCACTAGGATGATGAAAACTCACATTTTCCATATTAAATATTGTTAATGTTAGGATTCATGATATGTAGGACATTTCTTTTTCTTTTTTTTTCCATAGGACAGCTTTTTTTTTCTTTGAAAATATTACATATATCTCATGGACATAAAAGTTTACACTACAGTGAAATGTCATCTGTCATTTTTTACAGGCCATAATTTTAATTCATTTCAAGTGTTCTCTCTATGGCTTTAACTGAAAGCCATTATGAAACAAAAGTGACCTCCAGTAAATTTAATTACTTTTCTTACTTACTTCTATGATAAAACAATAGCTAATAAAAATGATGACTACCAATGTCAGTCTTTCTTTAAATGACAGTAGCAAAGGTAAACTGGTAATAAGGAATTATTAATTTTAAAAGACATGACTGCTTCTTTCAGGAGCTTACACTGCAAGCATCATATCAAATAAAACCTCCTAGTGGGTCAGCTCCTGGCTCAGGGTAATGTATGACATGAAAAGCTAGAAAATTCATGTGGGTTTCATGTTATCTGACTTAAACCGTTAAAATGGATGCCACTCTGAGCTAATCTCCTGGATTCTCTTTGTAGTGAGAGAAGGGACAGAGAGGTATCAAAGTACTCACCCCGACTATCTCAAACACTAAGATATCGTGCTAGAGGATATCCTACACCTGTGTGTACTACAAGGTGTACTACTTTCTGTCAGTGTCTGACAGGACAGCAAATTTAGATAAAATGCATAATTTGTAGATAGCTGAATAAGTAAGAGGAGTTGACACTGTGAAAAGTGAATGGAAAAGTGAAAAGGAATGGAAGGAAATGTTTAAAATCTAAAATGTTGTATTTGTTATAGTACTAGGAAAAGTCACGTTTATCTATCCTACAAGGGCCAGAACTGACGAAATAATAAAACGTTGGCAAAGAGCATAATGTCTTTGCAAAATGGCTTAATCATGTTTACTGTATCTGTTCCACTACTAGTAAGCAAGATTCTCTGTTTTGGCTTGTATTTACTGACCCATGAGGATTTGCTAGTGATTGTAGAGCCAAAAGAATTAGCACATGCTTTGTGACTGCTTCTGCATGTAATGAAAAAGAAGAATAAAGCCTTGAAGGTACCTACACATCCTTGCATGTAAATAATTTCTGAGCAAGGTCAGAAGAATTTCAGGTGGATAATAACAAAACAAACCTACATACATTTTCTTCCTTGTTGAGCTATGAAAGCAGCATAATTTGACATATTAAAATCAAAAAGTAGGATATTTAGCTTGGCCAGCAGCACACCGTTGATTCTTTCTTCAAGGTGTAATGTCATTGAATGATGCAGAGAATTAACCAGCTCCTCATAATTTTTACTGGGCTCTGTATTAGGTAATTTCTTTCTTCAACTTCTTCAATTTCCTAAATAATTTCCTTTAGTGTCGAGGAGTTACAAATATTTCAAGTGTATACTAATACATGAAGCCTCTGCAGCATCCAAACACATTCTTGATCTTTTATGTTTCCTTTCTCTATGTCGTGCCAAGTCTACATAGGAATTACTTAATGTGAACCTCAGATAGTTCCACTAACTTAATGCACTAATAGATTTCATCAAGTACCGAAGATGTATGTGCTTCTTATGGGATACATACAATAAAAAATCTGTGATCCAATTTTCCAAGACAATGACTTGTCAATTTGTTCTCCTTTCACCATTTTTCAAGCACCAAAACAAATGACTGAGGCTTCAAATAATCATTAGAATTAATCAGAACTATAGTAGGCTTTTAAAATCTGCTTGACTATTTATGTATTTATTTTAGAACTACTATTTATTTTAGGACTACTATCATTATTATGATCATTTTTTTTCCAAAGTCATAATTAAAAAAAATATAATAATAAACAAAAACAAAACCCAGAATTGCTGGATTCATCTGTCTTCAGGACATCGGATTTTATTAACCGTATCAAATGTTTTGAGAATAGTCAGATATATCAGCATTTGTAAAGTCTAATATGTTCCATAAAGAAAGTGATCTTAAGTATAGTAAATAAAAGAAGATAATCATTGTTCTGTGAGAGGAAGCATCCTATCCAGGACTAGGTGTTTGAGGAATTAAATATGCACATGGATTCAAGTACTAGAAATGTTTAAGTTCACTTTCGTTAGCCATTCTCAGAACAGTTCTTATGGTTTCTCTTTTTATCAGTTTTTTTTTTTTTTTTTCCTCATTTTCCTCTTTCATATGGTGCCATGGAAGACAGTAACCATTTAAAAGCAACCTACTAACAAAGAACTTATATCAAGGAACTCATTCTAATAAACTTTTTATATTCTGAGCCAGATTCTGGCATACCTGTAGACAAAAAACTCTCACCAGTTCTTACTACTAATCACTCAAACCTTCAAATCAAACTAATGAAAAACAAATTCATTAATCCAGGCACACGTGAAGTGTTGCAAATTTATACGACTTTACAACTGTCCACAATATCAATTTCATTTAGATTTAGTGATATGGCTACTGTAGCAGACAAGAAAGGGTATAGAATTTCCCACATGTTTCCACAGGCTCACCAGGCACTTTCCTGCTGGTAACTGATACCCGGTGACCCAAAGAAAGGTAAAACTATAATGTATGCTTCATGTTAATCAAGGAAATATGGAGACCTGTTAATATAACTACCCCACATAAATTTGTGTCTTTTCATTTTGCCACACAGTAATATACACATGCGGCACACAGCACGTGTAACTTATCTTAACATCCCATGCTCATGTCTCTGTTTACCTATCTCTATATATTTAAATCTACTTTAGAGCAATATAGTAAAAGGGGAGAGCAGCCTTTTACACACAAAGTCATAGTAATAGGATCTGATCTCTTACTTCCCAAATACTATTTCAGAAAGTATGCGTAGAACCCAACAGCTTCTGAAGTCCGAGCACTATTAAAGACCTTTATATTTTTACACAATACTGCATTCACATTGGAAATGTGTTCTTCAAGGTCGACACACTAGATGTTTTAGTATATATGACCTGAAAAGCAAAATCTTATATTCTTCAATATTTCAGTAAGAATCTGCATTACTGGAGTGTATCAACATCACAAGAACATCTTCAGTTCAAACAAAGAGGTACGAAAACAGTACCAGATGTGTACAGATGTGTTCATCTGTACATGCTGTTCATTGTTGCATTTTCCCTAGTCTTTCCCTTATTTTGTTCACTCACGGATATTCACAGGTTTCACACACATACATGCACTGCCTCATGTATACCATGGATAAGATGCAGGTGATCCATCCTTCCAAAGAACTGTAAGGCAAACTGCTAACAGTCTTGTAGTACACTATCAGCTGAGAAGTAGCAACAGGATGTATCACTCTATTTGCCTGTTAACAGGGCAACACAGAGGAAATCCAACATGCCCAAGGGCACTATGGATCCACTAGATCTTGCTCTCAGATCTCAAAGACTTGCATGAATTTTCATTCAAGACACCAAATCCCAGAAACCTATCTCTTCTTTTTGCAGCTTATGTTTGCCTTCATTACTTTGACTTTCATTCATTAACAAAGCAAAAGGTATAATGTCCTTCAATATAGTGTTGTGTTACATATCATTAGCAATGGATCTTGCTTTTCACAAATTCCTGACGCTAAGCAGAACAGGAAAACCTCTCGAGCAGGGCTCACAAAAGTCAAAGACTTTTCCACATTGGAAAACCACAGACAAAGAAATAAAATTAAATGTTAAATGAGAAAGGCTGAGCAGCTGCTCTCAGTTCAACAGCATGTTTTTCTCCCAACTCATTTCAACAACAGACTTCCTGTAGGCAGGATATTTCACAGAAATAACAATTTAGTTACTAGAAGGGCTGGGGGAAAAAAAACAAACGAGCATTCAGTGTTTACCAATTACAGATCTGCACTGACAGGCCCCCTAGCTTGTCCAGGTTGCAGACCTACTTGCTAGGAAACCTGACACACACATAAGCTGGTCAAATACTTTTGGTTTTGGATATAAGACAATCTCGGCACTCTTTTCCTGAATGCAGATATTGTCTCTCAGAATTTTGATTGCAATCTTAATATTTTGAATTTGACTTTTTCCACAAATCTTTAAGGACTCCTCCTATCTCTCCAAGACATTGCTGATTCTTGACACCAGTAATACAGTTAATCAATATCTGTCCATTTTGGAATAAAGCATGGATTCTTGTCCAAGAATAAAGTGTCAGAAGAGATGTCCAGAAGCCCATGAAAAACTAGTCAACTTCCCTTGAGCTGATTCGAGACTAGGAATCTATCACACTGCTTTCCTACTTCTAAATTTTAACTATTATTCCTAACTCCTCAGGACCTGATAGAGAATGCAAGACGGACAACAAACATTTATAAGCCACCTATAAAGTCCTGTAATTTCCACCAGAGTCTATAAGCCTAGGGAAGCCTGCCAAACAAAACATGGATAGGGCACAACATTCCTCCTGCAGGGAAGGCAAAAAGGACACTGGTAGAAAGCTATCCACTAAAGAGCAGTAGCTGTTACAGAGCTAACCGTAGCAGGGTTCTCTCTAATATACATTGCTGGAACAGAAAGGAATTAAAATTTCAGCTGTACAAAACTGGCCTGTCACCAGTTGTTCTTCAGGGCAATTTCCACCATTGGAGCCCGAGGAGACACACCTGATCTTTGATTAAATGGGAACTTCACGCGCTTCAAGTCTGAAGCTTCAAAGTGTTATGTTTTGCAAACAATAGACTGCAATTTCTCCAGGTAGTTAAGTTCCACATCTAATCACCCGCCCCACCACAGGCTCTAATGGAAACCAGACCTAGGCATAACTTTTCCCAAGTTATAGGCTTTCCTCAGTAAATTCTGATTTATTGAAACCTGAACTTTTAAGTGCCTTGAAAAAATGCAAATAGCACTCTCATTATAAGGTAGGGATTTTCAATTTGAAAATGTTTTCTTCATTTGTTTCCAGAGCCTCTCTAATCAAACTAATCCAAATAAAAAGAATTTAAGCTCTGCACCACAATTCAGACCTTGAATGTAGGGATTACAGATCAAAGTAACAACTGTGAAGATCTAATTGCACCTATTGTTCTTGTAATTTGATATATGAACACATGTTCAGTGAACGCACCATACACAGACCATACACAGAAGCTACAGGAAGACTACAGAGAACACATGCTTGTGCTCAGCTGATACCCTCTGCTGCAGGGCTGCATGTTGAGGCATATTTTCTCAGGAAGCCAGATTTTCCTTTAACATAAATGGTTTAAAAAACTCCTTCAATTTACTTCTATGGACTTACAGAACTCCAGGACAGCAGTACAAACTCACCTAGCTGAATATACAGGCCCAGGATTTCTTCCAAAACGTGGGCAAAATCAATGATTTCCTCCAAATCACAGGAAATTGAGCGACTTGGGAGTTTCTGTCTCTCATACAGGAAAGCTACTATCAATCAGCTGTTTGATATCTTTGTTCTATTTTAGAGCTTTGCACTCTGTGGGAGCTGCTACCGTGTGTAAGCCCATGCCTGTCACATTACCAAGATTACTCTTCCATAACAGGGAGGAATTGTCTGCCATATGGCTAAGTTTAACTTGTGATATAAGGTAAAGTTTGGATTCAGTTCATGTCTCATCCAACACAAATCCAACAAAATCCAAACACAAAGCTCAATCTCTATGCTCAGGAAAATACAGCCTAGAGAAACAAAGACAATTTCATTGCCTTATAAACGCTCTCCTGGCATAGAAAACACACAGAGGATGAGGGATTATCTGCCTCCACCAGGACACTCTAAATGCAAGAAGGACAGAAGTCCGTGCAGACAGCCACTTCTCTCTCGAGCTTGGGAACACAGGACTAAAGAAGTCCATCGTCCAAGAGCATGAGCGAAGGAAGATCAGGCCCTGTAGTGATCAAGTGAGCTTACAAGGGAGGAGCTGCAACCCGGGAGAATTCATATGCTGTACTGAGCTGAGAAAAGCCATAGATAACATCCTTGTGTAACAGTACGGCTTTGTCATTTAGGAATTTAATTCTATGACAATAAACTATCATAACTGCTAAAACATCATATGCATATACATTGTAATGGTATAGCATAATTATGC
The DNA here is from genome assembly GCA_003342815.1 of Eudromia elegans. Classification (NCBI taxonomy): domain Eukaryota; kingdom Metazoa; phylum Chordata; class Aves; order Tinamiformes; family Tinamidae; genus Eudromia; species Eudromia elegans. Next base: position 1,427,990 of record PTEX01000188.1, read on the forward strand.
ATAGATACATATATTAAGATAATTATGCAAAATAGTAAGGATCTATGTTATAATAAGTATTACAAAATACCATCACAATATTCTTTTTTTTTTCCCTACAGAGTTACATGCTAGACCAGATAAGCAAACTTCATATAAATACACTTGGGAATTTTATCATCATAATAATATAAGCAAAGTGATTTTGCTATTGTGTGCAGACAAGTTCTTTCTTACATGGCACTCTTGGGCCATACTTCAGAAAGCAGCATCAGGATCTGAATAGGCTACTTTCCTGATCTCAAAATAGGCTTTTTTTTTGTGTGTAATCCAGAAATCAGGATTTTCGGACGCACACCAATGTACACTATACAGTGGCCATAACAGTGTTCCGGAAATCCCAAGTACCTTTTGTAAAAGATGTTTTTGTTAAGAATTGATAAAAAAGTGCAAATGAAGTGGCTGTTTATAAAAACTCTCCTACTGGGGTACACATAGGAGATCAGCAGTGCACAATTTTATTGAAAACACACTTCTTTGTTGTGGCAGTATGTGGCAAAATTAATAAAACAGTACTTTAAAACCACCATTCGGTGTTCAAGAATTATTTTGATAATTATTTAATATATGGGAAAGGCAATTTTTCTTAAACTAATAATTCTAGGCAATGTCAATCCGCAGAAAGGATTTCCAATGAGTTAAAATAAGGGACATATTGCCATGGGACATATTGGAGATTGCTTGACAGGCATAGTCTGTTCCACTAATGCATTCAGAAGATAAAAGAATTAGCACTGATGACTGAAAACTGAAGACCAACATTTTCACATCTGCTTTTGCACCATGGGGACTTCAATTCTGCCCATCAGCTGGAAGGTTTGTAAAAGGCAAAACCACTGACTTTCACTACTGAACTCCACTGATAACACTGAAGTCAGGTTTTTTTCAGTGACTTCTTTCATAGAAAACACAACTAACCATAGAGAAAGAAAGCTAAAAATTAAAACTTACTAACTCAGAAGCTACTGGTTCAAAATAATGCAAATTTCTCAAATTAGGTTTCCATGCCATATCACCACAACATTCATAAGGATTTGGGAATATCCTATTAATTCAAAATGCATATAGCTGTTTACATGGATCTTAATAAGCTGGCAAGCAGGCTTTCACGGTTCTCCATATTTTGTCTCCTACTATGCATCTCCAAGCTTTCTTGGAATATAATCTTTTAATTTCTGAGCTAAATTAACTCCTTTTTCCTTGACCTAGCTTTTTCTCAGGAAATTATTTTTCTTCCCTCTCTTCTCTCATCTAAGTCTCTTAAAATATGCAGAACCAGCAGGGTAGCTGAATTAGAAGGTATGGCAGAATTATAATAGTGGTATCCATTTTTCCTTTTTTACTACCATTCTTCAGTATTTTTCCAGCTAAGCAGCTCAGCTAAGCAGTCTTAACAATCAAAATGCTTAACTCAAATACATGACCAAACTTTATAATTAGATTTGAACACTAAGGGCAGCAGCCTGTGTGTGTCTTCCTTATGTGTATTCATAGCTCTTGATTAGTCGTCTGCTTTTAAAGCTATAAGGAAAGGGGCAAAACCAATATGCTTTTCTCCTGCATTTCATACTAGCTGCATTTGAGAAAGACATGGTACATTGCAAGGTGCCTTAAACAGTATTAGGTCACTGAAGGTACTGGGATTTAGGTGTGATGATCTCCATCAGTCAGTTTGGGTTATGGGTAGAATGGGATCAAACTCGGGACCAGTTCCCCCAATTAGGCATGTGATTAAACATCAAATTCTCCTGTCCCATGCATTAGCTTTACTCAAACACAAATGGCTGGAGAGTATCTTGCTCACAAGGTGTGTACTTGTAAGTAAAGATATTGGCTGCCTTGTGTTTTCTCAGGAAAGAGATATAAAGATGAGGCATTAACAGATCTGAATGGGTGCTCTAAGAATTAAGAAGCTCCTGCTTAGCATGATAGAAGACATTTTATAGTTATATGATTGGATGGAGCAGTTTAATTGTCACAAAATGTGCTAAGACACACCTTTAAACTTCTTTAATCAAACTATTTTCATTGCACTTAAGAAAAAATTCAATAAGACCCTCAAAATCTATTTTCATAAAATAATTTAGTATCATCTGTACTAGAAGTTGAGGAACGTAAAGAAATGTCAGAAAAAAACAGTTGTGTAATACTACATCACAAAGATTTTTTTTGTCTAGAAGAGCATTCAGTTTTATTTTAAAGACTGCAGCAAAAATGCTAATGATCAGAACAAGGTCATCAAAAAGGGTGGCTGAAGCATGGAAGGATGGGGGGTATATGATACTGCCAACCCTTAAATTGTTTGGCAAGAAAAGAGAATTAGAAGGGAACCTTCAAAGAGTATTTATGGCTAAGGACTAAAATTTCCCCATCTGCTTGTGCACATGGGATTTTTACACTCCCCATCAGTAGCAGGGCTTATAGGGAAAAAAATTAAGTGATTCAAGCACTGAATGCCTCTGATAACAGTGTAGAAGCACACATTCTTTTCAATTCTAAATTAATTTTAATCATTAAAAATGCACGGGCGCCCTGAAAAGTGATCTGTCCCTGTCTCATTATATTGGAATAAAAGGTCATTTTACAAAATTATTGCCTGTTAGTTTTAGAACAAGTAGAAATAAGTTTTTCACAAAGCAGTAGGAGCTGAGGCAGGAGCGAGCCTGTCAAACGTCTTTTGAGCCAGATCCTATAGTTACTGAGGAGGACTGGGATGGTTTACTTTATGATCATTAACAAAGTTGGTAATTACATACGCTCCACAAAATCTCCTGTTTCAGGAAATAAAAAGTTTGCCAGGATTAGTAAGAACTGTCATTAAGGTAAACCTCTATGCAGTAAATAAGTTACAATTACACTGGAGGCAAAAAGGGGTAAGAAACTTCCTCTGACAATCAACTACAGCACAACTAGGGCATAAACCAAGCAACAATGAAATAAATCTTTCTCATAAAAAATGGCAAGTACTTTTATCTTTTACTAATATATTTTCTAGTAGTTTCCATATGTGTGTATGTCTGCTTGCATGCATTTTTACAGGGTCAATTAGATGATGCAAATAGTGGCAAAACCATCTGACTGGAACCAAAACTTCAGATGTTATTTAACAAGATGGTCTTCTACTTAGTCTGTGTGGAAGGAGTTAGCATTGTCTTCCCTTCAAGGTACATTTTCATATCCTTGACCTGTAGTTAAGACAATTTCAGGACACTGAAACTGAAGAAACTGATTATCAGACTCCAGTCCATGCTGAGATGACATACAGACACTCACAAACATATATATTGAGAAAGAGAAAATGACAAAGCCTATATTAATGTATTGATATGTTCAGTAAAAGCAAAGTGCATTAGGTATCTCTGTTGGAAAAGGCAAGAGGTTAAACAGTACACACAAAATGATAGCTGCATACAGTATACGGTTTTGCAAAGACATTGCATTCATTTCATGCTAGGAAGTAAGAGTATAAAACCACTAATTTAACACAGTAAATTTGCATTTTTGTTATGAGACAGCCTCATTGTGCTGATTGATAACATAAGCATGTTCCAAGTGTACAGAGAAGAGAGTGTGTAAGGGCTTAATCAGCACCTGGGGTGACCCTGTCCTGCTGGTTAGTAATTAAATCTGTACACTCTACAAACAAGCCCTTGCGCGACATACCAACCTTATTCAGAAAGTTTAATATGCCAGTCACCTGAATGCAGAAAGCAATTGGCTTCGTGAGCCCTAGAGTATACCTACACAACTCACAAGCAGGCTACACCATTATTCTGCTATGGGTGAAGTGTAGTATTTGTAAAAAACCTCCAGCCGTGCAAAGTAACAGTATTTTTCTAGGTGGGACCATACTGCCCAAAAAACAACCTGACGGAAAAAAATATAACCCACGCCAATTTTTCTCATCAGTTACACAAAAATAATAGCATATACTCATACATTCAGCCGAAAGGGGCATAATCAGCAGCTGTAATTTACATATTAATCAACCATAAGATTTCAGGTCTATTTGCATAAAGTACTGGTCTATTTGCATAAAGTTATTTACTGAATATTCAGACAAAGTGATAGAATTTTAGAAAAGAAAACATAAAACAAAAAAACCTAAAGACATAATATCGTATGGATCACAGACTACCTACATATTTTAACAGAAGATCTTTTTATTTTTAATCAGGTGTGTTTACACAATGTATTCTTAGAAATGAATGACGGGCATGAAAGATTATTCCGTATCATGGCCCAGCAACATTTGTCCATAATCATTTCCTAATGATCCTCTGATCTTCTTCACTGCCCCCAAAGCTTTTCCCACTTTCAACACTCTTACAATTTTTATGAACATCTCTCTTTTCATCAAGGGTGTTTTTACTTTTGTAAAGTAAGAAGCATTACTCTTAGAATTATTATAATACCATAATCTTGCATTTTAAATACAACAAATATTTCCTGTTTATCATTTTTGAAAAAAAAAAAAACCTCTTATGCATAGTATTTTAAAAGTCTGCCATAAATGCAGATCCTGATGAGTCATTTAAAATGAAGGCTAGTATGACTCAACAAATGTTGACTTTGACATAGTTGCAAGTGCATCTGTTTTTTATAAATCCCATAGAAAGTAATTATTTTAATTACCTTTTATTCTTGCTTTCCAAAATTGTCTTAGCCTTTCCTCCTTGCAAACAGCACCATAGCTTGTCTACTCTCTTCATCAAAAAGAAGAAAACCAAACTACACATAACTCTTCAAGATTTTTCAGTTTAAGGCTGTAATTCTCATGCTTCATTATGCACCTCAGCCTCATTATCTCACATCGTTTTGCACTGAACTGACTTACCTACTTTTCCTCACAAAGTTTACACCAGTTATTTGGGATGTCAGTATTGCCCCCCCCCGCCGTTTTTGTTCCTCAATTCTAGTTGAGGAGACTCCCGAAACACATGCAAACACGAGCTTTTTACTGACCCTCGTGTCACCTCATTTATTGCCTCCACTAACCCCGCACTGTTACAATTTACCAAAACCATCTGCTTTCAATCCATAAGCTATTTTTTCCTGAAGCAGTTTTCTTTCCAATGACTTTATACATCAATCTTCAGGGTGGCATATCAAGACAGGCTGCCCTTGAACGTTTGATAAATTGTATCAGTGCTGCATTTTCCCTTACCAGTTTACTCACAAATTCAAGATTCATTTGAATTTTTTTTTCTTTTTTTTTAATTTTTTGGGGAGGGAAGGGAGAAGGAAGGTCTTTTTGAATACTGCAAGACAGCTCTGTCCAGAAAGTATATCTCTCTCTCTCCATTTTTTTTTAAGAGAAGCTCAGCAGTTGACAAGACAAGTTCCACAATAATTCCTAAACTCTGGAAATCACATCTACCATCCTTGATATAGCTTTTGGTTACTAGAGTTTTTCAGATGGAGCAAGGTCATTTTCTGGTGAGTTAGCCATTTTTCTCAGACACAGGAAAATGGTGATGAGAGATCTCAAACATCCAAGACTTATTTTTGTTAAAAACTTCATTAATGATTGACGAAGAGAGCATAAAACATGATCTGAAGGAGTCTAGTCTGTTGTTGAACATTTCGTATTTAGCAGGAGCGCCTAAAGCAAAGGGCAGAGACAACCTTCTTCTCCTAGTAGGGGGGAAGATAAAAAATCTAGGTAAGCAAATGCTCCCATAAGAAGATACACCCTGTATGTGTACATCCCACTCCACTAGATCTAACACCAATGGCATAGCATCATCGAAACAAACTGCTCAACCCACCACAGTGCCAAAGCCCTCCGGCCTTCCCTGCTCATCTCCCCAGGCCTCCGGAGAGGCAGCAGCGTACTGCAGGAGTCTGCCAAACCGGCTGCAGCCGTCCAGGTGCTGGTGCCTGCCTGGGCCCGGCAGCACACACCTCGGCGCAAGCCGCTTATCTGTTTCTGAAGTCGTTTTCAGACGGCCGACCTCCACATGAAGCTGAGCGTTGCCCCAGAGGCGAGGCGGACTGTAAGCTGGCGCTACCCTCAGTTTTAAAAACCCCAGGCTAGTGCTCTAATTACCAGACCTGACAAAATTCTAACCTTTACCCTTTCAAATATTTCTTTGATTTGTATAATTCATGTGAAAAAAAAAGGTAAACCAGTTAGAATAAGAAAATCAACAGGAACTGTTCAATAATTTCAAATTACTGAAATCACCTTCAGCAAAAGACTCTCTTTTCTCTTTGTAATTCTCATTTCAATCATTTCTTTGACTAAGCATGTTGTTTGGTATATTTTTCTTTTGTCTACTTGTTTATATCTCTTATTGGACCAATATTCAGATTTATATACCAGTCTGCAGTTCTTCTTATAAATATTAATGAGGCAAAGAATTAATTGCAGATCTAAGTATCATTCTCAGCTTATTACCAGGAACTCTGTATCTGACTTCCACAGCTTTAGGAATCCTTTTCTTGAAGAAGTAACCTCTGTTTAAAGAAGAGTTGTCCTTGATTTCATACCACTTGTCTGTCATGGATTTAATTTTCAAATTTTATTCAGTAATGTTTTCCTGGCAGTTTCCAACTTCTTTTCATGAATTACCTTTTCAAAAAATTTTCTCATTCCTGGTTTCATGCCACAGGAGTTTATCCATAATCCAGCAGGTATCACATATCCCCCACAAAATTTTACTTGCTGTAATTCAATTGAATTAGTGTTTTTAAATATCCTCTGTATGTCAGTTTATTCTTTTAAGCACATGGCCAGGATAATTATATCTACCCTGAGCTCTTAACGAATGCCATGTGGGAATGTAATATTAGAATGAATCTCCTGAGACACTACCTTGCTAATGCAGGTAAACACACAACACATTATCTCCTTCATAAATTTAAGCTCCATCTTAAAACCAATTAAGGCTTTTATTTTTGTCCTTTACTGCTCCTACATAGAATGCTGTTTCCCAGACTGTCTCCAAAGATTTAAAAAAAATCAGTTTAATTTCTATCTTAAGTTTATATATAACCATTTTATACCAATTTGTTTTTATGCCAACAGTAAGCTCAGGCCTTCTTACTTCCTCTTCTATTCTAATAGAGTTACTATACCATCTGTCCTTGACTATTTTTTTAAGGTTAAAAAAAAAAAAAGCTAGTTATTTTTAGCATCTTCTCATACGATTAGTTTTCTATTCCCTTGCTTATTATTGCAGTTCTCCTCTGTACAATTTACTATTCTTGAACATGGCAACTTCAGGCACTCAGAGCCTTGTATCAATGCACCAACGATAATTCTTTCTCCTCTCTACTGGAAGCATTTCCATTCTGAGAAAGCCAAGAATCATTTTTCCCTGTTGGTAGCTGCATATTGGCAGCATATAATCATCATCTTACAAATGCCTAAAGCCCCCAGGTCTTGCTATTTTCTGATGATGATTCCCCAATGTATCACAGAAATGACTATTACTGCTAGCTCACAGCGTGACCTTATACTTGGAACTCTAAAATCCACTCCTATTTGTATAACTCAAGTCTTCAAGGATATCCTATTCTTTACATAAAACATTCTAGTTCACTTTTGAATTGACAAGGCATCTCAGCTTTGCATTGTCAGCAAATTTCATTATCAGATTCCTATTTCTTCTCCCAAGGTTATCATTGAAAACTCCACATAAAAAAGCACAGCAGGACCAAACTTAACGAAACTCCAGTACTATCTCCCATCTCCAGAGTTTCTTTCTTAAATCTTTAAAATATTTGTTGTCTTTATGTTACCAAATTCTCAATACTAAACAGCTTTTTACCTTTCCAATTTATTTGCTAGCTACTCCATAACAGCTGCTCACAGATTGTTTCACTGATTCAAGCAGTGGTTACCTGGCAAATAGATTGAATCTCACCTTCAAGTGTCTCCCACTGGTGGAATATTCCCAGATCTTTTATATTTTTGTTTTTCATAGTACGATATATGTTTGCTGAAGATCAAAAAGCCAGATGCTGACTTTCAGTATCTTGTCATTCCTTCATCCTCGTTCTTTGAGGATCAAGAGAATTACACTAAAGCTAATCCAAAATTCCACATCTGTCCTCTGCTTGGCATAATTGCCCTGATGCATTCCAGACAAAAACGATGGTGTCATTTTTCCAACATGAACAGCAATTAATGCATATTGCATTTTCCTCAAGATCCTCTTCGGTCTCAGGTGTACATCTTTTATCTCCATGCATTTTTATTTTCTGTGCTAAGTGGCCTTTAAAATGTATTAAAGAAGACTCGGACCATAAAGTTGTAGTCCAGACCAAGAAGTTCTATTTTTATTCTTACAATTTAAAGGCAAATAAATCTCTTTTTTACTGCTCATGTAGAAATGTCCTTTTCTTTCCTGCTTTATTATGAACTCATCTTTTAAGTTCATTCATTTTTTGTAAATACCTTATATCACGAGAAATTAATGTTGAGAAGTGTTACTAGTAGCCCAAATCCCTACAGTTCATGCAGGACTGCTATCAATCTGCTATCAAGTAATACTTTTCCTTATGAGGTCTCAGCCAAGAGATTCATTTCCCTTCCTGTTGACTACTGGTATCTTGGCAATTTCTAGTCTGTGTTTACAGATTCTTCATACTTAAAATATTATGTCTGAAAACAGCAACTTCTTATGCAAAATGAAATTCGTTCAGCAGATGATCTCACATTCTCCACACTGTGCATATTCAGTTGCACTAGTTATTCTTTTGGTCTATAGAAGATTCTGATGTTTTCTTCCTCCCATTATACTATCCTCATTTTTTTATTAGGATGTATTCCTTGGACTAGTCCTGTTGCTTATGAGATGCTTTCATTGGTTTTGCCATCCATCTTCTGTTTGGTTCTAAGAAAACCTGTTCCTAAAATCTACCCATTCAGTAGTAGCTGGTCTCGGTCTTGCACCTTTCTTAGTCTAAGTTTTCTTGCTGATGGCTCTATGCAAATCTTTTTTTAAAACCATTTTCTCTACTGTAATTTTTCCACATCTCTGTAAGAACGTCATGGTCAAGGAATGTCTAGGTCTTGGATTCCCTCTGACAAATTAATTGCACCAAGCAATATTTAATACATACATAGCTCTCATTACAGTATTCAAAGACAAAATATGCTCCAAAGCCACTGTATCCAGTCAAGCTTATTTTCCTGTTTCTCTTTGTACCACCCTTTAGTGTTGCAACACTTCCTCTCGGCCTTATAGCAGAAAAAATAATATTTAGAGCTTCCCCTGAGTGTTACCATCTGGTGTTTAGCAACTTTTTAATAGCCGTCACCTTGATTCATCCATCCTAGCTCAGTCAGCATTTACTGTTAGCAATGACTAAAGGCAGGAAGCCAGGAAGCCAGTACACTCTCTGTGTACAGTCCTACAACCACGTATGGCCTCTAAAACAAAAGAAGAAAAATCATACAAAATAGTCATTTTTTTCTTTTAGTATTTAGTCATTTTTTATAGTGATATACAGTATATATTCATACTTTAAATTGGTATCCAAAATCCTTTCCCTGCCTCCCAGTACTATTCATTCTCTCTTCTTTACTGTTCTCTGTATTAGTAACACAAAAGAGGAAGAAATATTGGGCAGGAACAAGTGGAAGGGTGGAATTACTTTCTTTTGAAGAAACAATTGCTTATCCTGGTTTAATTATTTCTGAAACTATGAAAGATAAAAATCTTTCATTAAATCCTAAAGCTAATAACATTGTGATCATTCATCTCTGTTTGCTAAAACAGACTGACGCAGCTGCAAAGAACAAGGGCAGAATAATAATGTGACTGTTCTCTGATTACATGACCTGCAATACATGTCATACAAGTGTATGGGAAAGGGGAAAAGGCAGTTACAGTCCCTTAAAACTTCCTTCCTACTCCCACGAGTAAATCTCTTCCTTTAGCCATTTTCAGTAAATTTATTCCTATATCTGATTTTCGAAGAGCTACATAAATAAGCGTCTAATTTACAAAAGTAGACATCCTTTGAAAATATAAAATGTCTATCCAAAAAGTTAGGGCTAAAATGGGCAGAAGTGAAGCAGCTAATAGAGTCAAATTTAGCTAATGGAATATACTCAGATTTTATCCTGTTGGGCAAAAATGTGGCAGTGTTGCTGGAAGGCTTTTTTTTAAAGTGTTTCCAAAATTCCCAAACAAAAATAGAATCCTCTCAGCTCACACAACCTAATCTGAGTCAGGGCAGTTCAAGGCACTTTCATAGATCATATTCAAATACATGCAGGAAGAAATTTGTAAGATGATGTCCGGCCTTCATCAGTAGCCCAGCCTCACGCTCAAAAGCACTAGACTTGTGGATAAAGTCATGAGAAGTCTTGAAGTTATTTGATACATGTAATTTATATGGCCAAAAAAAAAAAAAAAGTATGAATGAAAGCCTCTTTTCCATTTCAGACCACAAAGGGGACACTCAGGAATGTAAGCAAATAAAATAGGTCTAACACGTTTAAAACTTAGCTCCAAAAAGGCATAACCACTTATAAATAGTAAACTCTTTCTAAAATCTCTATATATGAAATAGTGTAAGATCTAGACAATGCTGATATTGTTTCTGTAAAAATCATATTCTAAACTGAGATAATATGAAGTATTAACTTCTTAAAGGATTCTTTTCAAAGGGTAAATCATTTTTCAATCTGGTTAAAAGTACCTCCTGTTCTCTATATTCCTCCCATTGACTTTTGAATGCTGCATTAGTGTAAGTCATATGGTTTATTCTCAGAGCATAAAACATTTTGCAGAATGGGATTAGTATATTTGGAAGATATCCTGACTGCTCAGCAACCTTTCTAAATGCCCAAATAAATACAGTGTCGGAGAGCTTTATACTGTCCAAATACTCTAGTCAATATGATTCCCCTATTTGGGACTATAAATCTAACAAATGATTCAAGCTTAACTCCCTTTCCATGCTGCTCAGCATTGATTTTCGTAAGTTCTTAGAGCAAGAAGATGAGGCAGGAAAAAAAAAAAAGAACTTTTTTTAAAAAAAATAATTGTAGTTTTATCCTTCCATTCCAAAATTGAATTTTCCAAATAATAAAAAAAAAAAAAAAAAAAAAAAAAAAAAAAAAACAAAAAAAAAACCAACACCTCATGAAGAAAAGACATTGCATTGGTTGATGAACTGGTTGATAGACAGCAATTAAGTTTTGTGTGTGTGTGTCTCTTTTTTTTTCCTAATAATGCTAATAAAACAAAACAAACAAACAAGAATAAATCAAAACTGTATTTCTACTCCCCACAGCTATTTTCCTTTACCAGTGGTGGTACTGTTGAGGAGTACCTGAAGAAGTGACATGTCTCTTTGCCATTCTAGCTAGATAACTGTCATGTTTATTACAGTAGTGCCTTGGGGCCGATAAAGAAAAAAAATCACCACTGTGCAGCTAGAACACAGTCTAGTGTTCCTAGTTTCATTTGACAGGATCCGTACTATGGAGAGAGAGAAAAATACATTTATGTTTCCCACTAAAAGATGCCTCCTGGTCATGGTAAAGTGAATTACACTATAAATATGCATTCCCACTTGCCTTTTTTTTTTTTTTCTGCTCTTAATTTAGATCAGTGAATTTTAAAAATTCCACTACTATTTTGAGGGTGTGGAAGAGTCCCAACACCCTAAATCCCACTGTATTAAAACCCACTGTATTAAAAAAGAAAACTCATAACCATCAACCTATTATGAGTGTGTTCAACAACCCAGCCCAGTGACGTCTGCGATCCTTTTAATAAGTACCTAAGCACTATGCTTCAAAACTAGAGAGAAAATAGTGGGCCAAGATCCAGCTACATACATTACGGGATTGCACAAGTCAGAGTTCGATCAGTTTTAAGGCAGAGGAGGATATAGGAGAGGTGGTCAGCCGGACAGCTTGACTTTATTTGCCTTTCTAATGATCTAGTAATAATTCTTCCAGCAAAGAATTCATGACAGCAAATAATACTGTTGAAATGAAGAAAATGAACAGAAAAGAGAAAACGCAAGATTCTACAAAATGGTATTTATTTACACCTCCTACTGCTTGAGTAGCTAAGGTTAATTCACTAACTCCAACAGTATTAATGTTACTATATCAGATGAATTTTATCAGATTTGATTTATACCAGATAATTTGGATAATCCACAAGCAAAGTGAAGGTTAGCTCCTGTTAAGTGTCAAACAAAAATACTTGGAGGTAGAAAGTGTATACTGGAAAGATTGTGCTGTTATCTCTGGGTATAAATTTAAAGAGACAGTCATTAAAAGTGGCACAGAATGGACTGAACATTTTCCTTTAGCTAACAAAGCATGGACAAATCATTTCCAAATACCGGTGTTCAGGACTCCCTGTAAGTCAGCATTTTCTATAGGACAAGCTGCTTTAGATATTAAAATGAAAATCATAGAATATGGCGTTTTCAACTTCATATAAAAAAACAAGGAAGAAAATTCCCGCAAAATGCAATGTTGCAGCGTGTCCAGAGATGAAGAGGCACACATCTAATGGGACCGAACTGTTGACAGTGTGTTCAGTTCTGAGCAGTGAGTACAAAAAGCAACAAACACTTCTAATAACAACATAGTTCTAATAACCAACAAGCCGGTTGTTTTAATGTCCTCTTGGAGGGTTCTCAGAGGTTTCACTTTCTGTACCAAGGTATATATGCTTATATACCTTTGCTCTTAAAGGAAAGGAGCTGCAGCACTCCCCTCAACCTGTAACAGAAGATTCCTGCATACCATATCTACAGAAACAGTCCCCTATTCCAAGGAGAAAACCCAAAACCTCGATGCCACCAGGTAACAATTTATGAATTTGACATTTTCCACTCATGTGCATGTATGGCAAACAGGCCTCTAAGGATTACCTTGATGTCTACATTTCCTCATGTACTAGAAGCTGCCCTGGGGTAAGTTCCTCTTTGGCAGACTGTTGCGTAGACATGGGATATATTTCCTAGCCATAATGCCGAACACCTTCCTGGCTGGCATCTACAAGATGGAGAAGATGCAAACACCTTCCCTGGAATGTTACTGTATCTGGGTAAAAGGTTGGGTTGGAGAGGAAAAGCCTCAACAGCTTCATCTTGCATTGATTCCACGGATGATGTCTGCAATTCTAATAATCATTCGATCCATCTGATACACCTATCCCATATGTGACAGCATATTATCATATTACAAACAGCTAGAGCCCTTCCTAGCTCCCTGTGAAAGATATTTCAACTAACAAGCTTTACTTGCTCTTTGCCATGCACCAGAGGACAGAAGCATCACTATTTCATTTGTGCCAGAGCAATATGAGGACCACCAAGAGCAGAATATAATCAGAAACTGGGCATGCTTAATTAAGCCTTCATAGTCTTCTAGGATTTATGTATAACCTATGCTCCTTTCATTCTATTTTCCCTCTAGAAAACATTTTGCAGTCCTCGCTGAGGAAAACCTCTACTTCTAAATCCCGCATTTTTGCAGGATTTAGAATTTGCACAGGTTTCAGTTTCAGGACCTTGCTGTTATCAGTTAACCTCTTTAAAACAGGTAGCATGGCAATGTCTAAGTTATAAAAGTCATGTAAGAAGAATTACAAATCTAGAAGTAATTCTTGAGGGCTTTATTTACTCTTCCAACTAGAATTTGTAGTATAATAGAAGCTGCCCGTGGCTCATATTAACATTATCTGGGCTCATGCTTCATATTAGATACGGCCCACAAAACACTTTGACCTCAAGGGAAAGCAATTTCTGATATCAAATGCTCACAAAAAGATAGTTCACGGTTGTGAAAAATACTTCTCTCCAACCTCAATTTCCATTTTCACTTAGTGAAATATTATTAAAGATGGTATTTATGTCATGGTTCAAAAACTACTCCTTACCTAAGAATATTTCCTTTTCTTTGCCACAATTTTCTATTTATCATTCCCACTCCTAAAGGGAAAGTATAAAATTATGAATTAAGCAATGAAGGAAACTCTATCTTGAAAAGCACTGATCACCTAGAATGTGGGGAAAAAATGCCAAAAGTTATTACAAACAATACATACTATTTTAAAAAGCATTGTAAAATCCATATGGATATACTACTGCTCAGTGAAAACTTTACTAAGTGGGATGACTGACTTAGCCCAAAGTATCAGAAGCTACTCAGAAATTTCAGAAAAGGAGACTTTATAATAAACAAGGAGCTAACCAAACAACACTCATTTGAGAGAGTAGGGTGGGATATAAAAAATAATTCTGGATATAAGCTTGAATAAAAATCTGATTGCTGATTAGAAGAAGTAACCAGAAGATAGGCAAGAGTATATAAAAATTAAGGTTTTAGTTAAGCCTATGCTATTTACAGAAGGTCAGAGTAGCCACAATACTTCTTTCAGATATTTGGCGCTACATTATAATTAGTATAGTCATTAACTCAAAATGATATTACTATAATTCACTATGTTGAAGTAAATCAGATGATCATCTGCTCGACTGCTGAAGAATATATAAGACTATTCACTAGCGGTGCCATTATAATTGAATATACTATACATTCCACAAAGTATAATTTTCAAGTCTAGTTCAACATGCTGATTTTGACTTATAAGATTCTAAATGCAACGGGTAATGGCTCTTATTTATATTATTACAAAAACCTGAAAACAACAACAACAACAACAACAAAAATCCTTTCACTTGTGTGAATTTCACTATTTTTGGTAGTTATTTTGGAGATCAACCCCTGCCTCACTACAACCTCCTTTCAGGCAGTTACAAGGAATGATAAGGACACTCCTGAGCCTCCTCTTCTCCAGACTAAATAATCCCAACAAACGCTGATCTACTTGCGATGACTTATTAAAAATCATTTACACAATTTAAAATTCAATAAATAGATTAGAAAATAGTAAATTAGACTGTGAAATGTTTTTGTACACTATTGCTTTAAACAGAGGTATAAAATAAAATGAGACAATCAGCTGCATTAAAATTCTCAAGTAACATTAATGGAGGGGTTCCTAGGCATGAAAGTACAAGAAAAATTTTTTCTAATGAAGTGTGAATGCCATAACTCTTGCTTTATTGGGTATTCTCTACTTCAAAAACTCAAAGCCTTTAGAAATTTTAAGTTTGGCTTATTTTGACCAAGTTCAAGAGTACTTCTTTATGAATATTGAGTGTAATTGAGTGTATACTTGCTTTTAAGAAGCAGCTTTTGATAAGATTGTCTGCCAACTCAGCCCTTAACAGACAGTGACAAGGAGAAGAGAAAGGAAATTATCTCAATATCCCATTTGGGACTGAGTGTTTATCAGAGATATAGGCTTCTGACTACAAGAAAGAGAGAGAGAGCGAGCGAGCAGACTTGGCATGACATTTATACTATATGCTTTCTGAAAAATTGGAACCTTCCAAAATGTCAAGAAAAGGAGGAAATGCATACTTTTACTGATATCATTATTTATATATACATACAAATATATTTATATATGATTTTAACACGGCAGTGTCAGACCTTACAGTGTTAAATTTTGTTTAAAAAATCCTTTTTAAGTACACATTGGATTGTTTTACTTACTAGCAGTAGTAGCAGGACAATATCAGGGTTATCACACGCACAGGCTACATGCATTGATGTCCAAAAATCCTCATCTTGATGATTTACATTTACTCCTCTATCAATTAGAATTTCTGCAGCAAATGCATTATCATAGCGGGCACACTAGAAGAAAGAAGAGAACATTAGAGACTCAGGGGACAGCTGAATTTATTATGTACATCTTTTCAACCTTTGGTTTTGCTCCATTTACCATTTAAATTGAGCAAATCATGCAATGTAGTTTAAATGGCCAGATTTGTAAGGGACAACAGCTAAGGAATCCATACAAATAGCTTTGTGGAGACTACAGGTTCCATGTACAAGATTCACAGAGTCCCTTATTCCCTGTGAAACAGCACTGTGAAATTTGCTGAAAACTACAGCAAAGATGAGATTTTTCTTTCAGTTCAATGCTGTCCTTCCAAATCAGTGCACTAGCACTGAATGAACACACTGTGATTAGAAGGGTCTACATGTATGAACACCACATATGCATATGTCTGCTCATATATGAACTCCTCCCTTTTATGCAGTCTGTAGCAATAATACATGTCTCTCTATACTGATACTGTACTGATTCCCTTTTAGGTATCTGACAGATGAATACTCTGCAAACTAGGGAGTGTGTGTGTGGGTGCGTGTGTGTGTATCTGCACTTTGCTTCATTTTGATGACCAAGGTCACTATTTTGTTTTGGGTGTATCAGTATCATTGTACAACATGGACTGAGTTATTCACTGCTCAAATTTTAATAAATCAGAGATAAGAAATTTTCTAAAATAAGTCAACACAAACTCATACCAGTCTCATTTTCAACGTATCATTAAGCAACATAACCATAACAAATCAGGCTAAAAAAGAAAAAGAAAAAAAACTTTCCAGAGAGCACTCATACAAAATGAATGACAAATGTCAGTGTGACATTTTGTGTAAGAATAATAGTTATAATGCTTTTTGCAGCTAGCTACCAGTTTGAAAATAGCCTGATTTGCAGTAGGAGTATTGTTACTGCTGCTCCTTGTTTCATGGCCTTTGCAAAGTAATTCAACAATCCCAATCAAAAGTTCACCTTGTTGATTTGAGTGAGTTGATAGCCTGAGTGAGCTGGCGTGATATTATTGTGTCTCCTGAATGAGTAACTTGGAGGAATACTAGATATTGCTGTTTCCCCTCCCATGGATTTTAATGAGAGTTCAGTGAGCACCTTTGAAGCTCTCATGGCCTACCTGAGATTTGAGCTACTATCTACAGAGATATAGTGATGTCTGAGATCTACAGAGAGTTTCTGTTAAGGAACTGTTCTGTACCCAGAAAGAACAAACACAGATCAGACTCCTTCAGTAGCCTACATAGAATTAACAACAAAATTAGTATATACAATGGATCCAGGTGAGCTTAAAAAAAAAAAAAAAAAAAAAAAAGGCAGATTCTTACTGTAAAAGTAATTTGCCTTCCTGTATCATGACTATCCTGTTTGCATTGTTCCTACACAGGGATCAAATGCAGGCTTCACTGCAATCAATTAGCGTTTTGCCCCTGTCTCTAGCATTTTGCTGTAAATGAGTTAAAAATGCTTACAACTAACACTGACTAAACTAAGGCAGTGGGTTACACACTGCTTTATATAGCACTTTTGTTACTGCAGGGAGTTTTCCCTCCTTTTGAAGTCTATCTGTAATTGTGAAGTAGCAGGTCCCAATGGAGAGATACTGAATATGTTAAAGTAATGAGGCATAATGCGGAAGAACAAGAAACCTGAAAAGACACTGCTCACCAAAATCTGCGGTTAGAAAGTGCATATCAGTGGAAGTAGACAAAGCAAGCTAAAATCCCCCGAAGATGAACATTTTTTTCCCTCTTTTATTTCTAAATGTCAACGGGACAGATGGCACATCAGCCACACTACTGTCCCATGTTGTCTTCTAGGGATTTCAGCGCAGGATAAAACTTGGAATGTATCAGCTTGGGGAGTCTCAAAGATAACACCTCATATGGGCTGCATTTTTTAGACAGCGAACAATTCAACACCTTCTCAAAAGATTTTGAGAACAGACAAGAAAAGTAAAGTTTTCCAGTTCTACCTTATTATTGCATCCTTCCTTTATATAGACCCACATTTCCCAAAAAGTTGTTGGCAAGCAGCCTTGTCATGGCAGAAGATGGTGAGCAGAGACCAATTACACAAGGTTATGTTGTCTAATTATAACAGTATGATTGAATGTGTGCAGGAGTCCAGTAATGTTATAGGATTCTTTTTTGGTCAGACTGCTCTGTTTTGTGTACTTACTATGAAAAACTGAACTAAAATTAAACACACTGCTATCTAGATCATTTATATCCTTACAATTGTGAAGACATTTATTTTAGCAGAATTATGCAAAAAAAAAAAAAGAAAAAATTGGATCCAAGTATTTTAAGAGTATTTCAGACAGAACAGAGAGCAAATCTGCAACAGAGGTGTTACAGAGCAAAGTACAGGTTCACAAGGTTTAGGAATTTAAGATAAGTTTTGCCACTGTCTTCAGCAAAGCCAAAATTTTACCTCTGCTCTATTTTTTCCTTCCTGGCTATTAGTCCTTGCAGAAGCCCCTACACATGTCTTCTATTTCAATCACTGAATATAAACAAATAATCCTTTTTATCTCCCAGCTATATAATGTAAAGTGATGTGCAAATAATTATAACCTAAATGCACCTAATGTATAAAATATCCATATGTAGGAAAACAATGTGAGAAAATTACACTAGCAATAATATGTTACTTCACTGTGTTTTTCATACAGGATTTATGAATCTTTAAATCATAATATTCTGTCTGTGAAATAAAGCAATATTTCCTTTGTTCTTACTTATTGTGCAGATAATTAACATACAAAATGCTTCATTCTACTTTGCTAGTAACCACTCCTATGACATAATCCATCCTTTCATAATCAATTTGAAACCCACCACTTACTTGACACACGTAGCTGGATGCAGTCATAATCACTGAGGATGATACTGAAGAAAAAATTATTGCCAAACCTTTATTTCTGCTAATATGCACAATCTACTCAGTATCCCACCACATTTATCCACAGCCACTAACACTAATCTTCAATCACTCTTACCAGATGGAGCAAGGAGCCTCCTGAGGAAATGAGCGTATGAGGGTCAGCACCATCCTTCAATAGCCGTAACACTGAAATATAAAACAAAAGAGGAACGAGAATTAATGCAGCAATATACCCAATTCTGAGCTGTTAATAGCATGATGCTTCACCATCTTCATTAACAGATCTAACAACATATGCAAACCACTGAGATAACATTTGCAAAACTATCAGATCAGCATTTCCCATCTCATATATTTTAATGGCTAGGCCTGGAAGCATAGGACCTTTGATAATGATATTAACTACGAACAATATCAACGCCGTCTCAAGAGGAAAGATGAGGATATTTTGTTCTATACACAGGGGAGGGCAGGGGAAAACTATAAGAAAGACTGTCTCAAGGTCAAAATTACTTGATTAATTCATGTGGTAGCAAAATCAAAGTCAACTGATTTTATTTTATTTTGCAGAATTCCCATGAGACCTATTGACTTTTTCAGTAAATGACTGAGATCAGTGTTCACAACTTATATTGCTCGAAATTAATCTTCATGCCATAGCTAAATGAACTGCAGTCAATTTCTCTTCTACATTGCTTTGTCAGATCACTGACGCAGTGTAATTCTTAAAATGGTATTTTGTGGCCAAATTCCACTCTGAGATACAGATATTAAAACCCCTTTGAAATGAAAGTGGGCATTTAAATGCAAGCGGAAAACCATGCTGCACACTGGTGCTCCTTCAAGTATGAAAATTCTGTGCTTTTTCCCTTGGTCTTTACTGCTTTTATAACCTTCTCACTGGGAACTAAAGCACTGACTGATTCACACTACCAGTGTTCGTTTCAGGAGCAGGACTGCACGGTGACAATGACAGATATTATCAGAGGAATTCACCCCTGTATTGTACCCTTTTCGTCCCTCCCCTAATATACAAAACCCTTTTCAATGGCCTCCATCGAGGAGAATTTCTACCAACAGTGTTCCCTCTGTAGGAACACAGTTAGTCCTACCGCCTTCCTCATAAGGAAACCCTGGTTTTAATTTCTATTTAAAAACATGGATGGAGTTGTGAAAGGTCCACACAGAACTCTGAAGGACTGAATTCCCTGGAAATCTGCACCACTGCAACATCTGTCATATGGGAGGGCCATAAATTTGTCTCAAAGTTGTTCCAACTTCTGTGAATCTGCCCATGCAGATTGCCCATGCATCTTTTTCTGCTTTCCTTCTCTTAAGAGAATTTTTTTTCATTGTACATTTAAACTTCTTATCACCTTCACACATACAGCTAACCTATTTTAAACTGATCAGATTTATTTTCAAGTACTGACAATTTATGCTAGCAATATCATCTGGAAATGTTGAATTTTCATTAGCTTTTCTAGAAAAATTCATCTCAAAAAAAGAAAATTTAGCTAATTGGTAGCATTAAAATGAAAACAGACTATAAATTCAGAAAGATTTGACACCGGTATTACTAAAGGCTCCATATAAAGCAACCATGCACAGGCATATAGAGGATATATATGCAGTATTTTTTCTCTTCTTTTTTCCTATAAAACTTTGAAAGTCAAAAATAAATCCAAACCATTAAAAATTACAAAACACACGTTATGAATAGTTCTATGGTACGTATTTCACCTCACCCAAGGTTTTGCTTCATTTAATTTACATAACCGTAAAAGACATGTTCTGGCAAATGCCATTTTGAAAGCTAACTACGATTAGAAGGCACGTCTGTCGCCGGCACATCCACTTAAAGTGGAAGCGGAACATTAAGTAACATGGATTAAATGAGCTGTACAATGAGCTTGCTTGCCAAGCAAGACGAAAAACACTGACGGAGCTGGGGAGGGTGGAGAAAGACTCACAAATTTTCATAACCTTGTAGAAAAGTGGATGAATGACAAAAAACAAAGGACTTCTTTCTGCTCTCAGATGCAGAAATCCAATACTGAAGGATGCAATTGTCCTCATCCAGACAGAACCCATTAAAATTAAATGTTCAAAACTCAGTTCCTTCCTTCTCCTACTTTTATTACCTAAAGTGCTGATCATAAAGGGAGACAGTTCCTCTACTTCAGGTTTCAGGGGATGAAGACCTTATTTTGAATCCCCCTTTCTTAAATAATGTGTAACTACATCTCCAAGAGTTGATATTTTTGATATTTGTATGCTATTTCTTTGTAGGCCAGAAAATAAGAAATACATACAACAAAGGACTTTTTGGGGGCTTCAAAAGTAATTTCATTCTGCCAAACCTGCCAGGATTTCATCTGAACAAATCAAGATTTACAGTCATTCCCCTTCCTGCATTTCTGGAGGGGTGTTAAATAAATCTCACCCATTCCAGTCTCTAAGCCACTAATACAGTGTTTTAACATATCATTCTTTCTTACAGACTCTGCATGTGGCTTAATCATATAAACTGTGGTTTCAGCCACAAAGAAATACTCATTTGAAAATATGTCAATTAATGCAGATAGTCCTTGAAAACACAGAACCATGGAACCGTTCAGGTTGGAAGGGTCCTCTAGAGATCATCTAGTCCAACATTCCTGCATGGTTGTAGGAATTATTAAACTATCATAATTCTGTCCTCAAAGAGATTTTAACACATCAGTTGGAATTTGTCATCTTATGAAAATATTGTTTTTATGGTGTAGCTTCACAGACTGGTCTTCTGCCAAGAAGAGGAAGGCATGCTCTTCACTGCATGCTCTACTCTTCCCTTTTGCCAGCTCTCCCCACTCATACAGCTTCATGCTCAACCAGACCAGTAAGACCTTTTTTCTATTAATATTATTTTTGGAGGTGTCAAAGTTATTTTTTCAGTCCATCAACAGAGCTAACTGCATAACTGTATAATCACAGAGGACACAAACGTACAGGCTGGGTGGAAACAAAGGAGGCACGCAGCATTTTCATGACACATGGTCTTACATTAAACGATCTGAGGTTGATAATGAAATCATTTTTTAGGCTGTACTTTCAAAGGATGAGATAAGGTGACCTTAGCAGCCAGTCTCAAGGCCCTGCACCCTTCCCTCATTCACAAATGCCCATTCATACCATTTACCTCTGACTACTTCTGCCCCTGGGAACTGACTCTTCATGGCAAAAAAATAACTCCAGCAGTAAAAATCTGGACAGCTTCTTGGTAGGTCATTGATATGAACTCACTCACCACAGGTCTTGGGAGCAGCAAATCCAGCAAAGAAAGAAAAAGAACTCTCCCTTTTGGCTGAACTCACAACAAGGTCTGAGCATTGGGAAACTGCTGATCTAAAAATATTCCACACGGGTTTCATCTGGATCCTAAGGCAATTAGTAACCAAGTGAAAGCAAAAAACTGTGGCTACTTGAGTATAAAAAATACAGGCAATTTATTGAATCTTTACCTCTATCAAACCCTCAAAGACTTGGTTCTTTACAGAAAAGCTTTGCAAAATGAAGAAATGTGTTTTCAGAGCCACTTAGCAACATGTTACTGTCAAAAGCAAAAAGAAAAACAACCAACCAAACAAAAAAGAAATACAGGACATTTCTAAATATAAAATTTCATAATTTAGTAAAAATACATAACAATCACCAACCTCAACTCCCTAAAATGTTTACAATGAATGGTCCTGCCTTGCTTTCTTTATGTGCAGTAGAAACACAGCAAGATTACATCACAAAATATTAATAAATAAGCTGCAAGCTTAAGCTTCACTTATGGACCCTAGTTATGCCCATAAACAAATGGTTAGGTTACATATAAAACTTAAGAGTCAGTGGGTAAGAACTCAGCAGGCCTTTTCTTTACTTGACTTATTTTTTTTCTCATTATGTTTGTAGCTTCATTGGGACTATAGGAAATGTATATCATGAAGACTACCAGTATACACGAACTCTCGTATCACCAGGGCAGGAGTCTTTGTTCTCAAACAGAATAATCTTTTATCTTCCTTAGCACATAAAGTAAACTACAAAAACTTGCTCTTTCCTTGAATTCATCTCTCTACAAAACAGCAACAACCACAACAATAATAATAAATAACAATAATAAACAAAAATATCAAAAAGGAGATCACAAAACCAAAAACCTCTTCCTAACATGGAATCCATTGAAGTCTTTACTAGTCAGTAAAAAAATCATTACCATATGTTATATTTTTCATTTTCCTAGAACTACTCTAGTTGATACTAGAGCTACTTAAAGTAGAAACATCCTTCAGAAGTAAGCCATACTATCTAGCAAATGTGTTTCAAAAAGCTCAAGAGTCAGTCTCCCAACTGTTAAGCAAAGTAAAAATTAAAGTAGTCACTTATACATATACTACGATACTATTTAACTAAATGACTCTGGATGAGCTCAATAGCTCTCCACTGATCGTACTGAACTGATAACAGCTCATTATGTAGCCTTCCAGGCCAGTCAAGACAGTAACACCATGCTTGCTCCTATCCACAAAGTTATCTGTGACTATAAAATATGCTGTAGACCAAGAGTTCAAAAGTGGAGTCACAGCAGAGTTGTGGAGGTGTGAGAATAAGATGATATCAGAGATTCCAATACTACTGACAGCTCACGGGAGATCAGTTACTGATAACAATGCAAACTTATGAGTTGTACAAAAATAGTTTTATAAGTAAAGGGAAAGACAAGTATCTAAAATACACACTGTTGGCCATCTGATGTGTTGGATGCAGAGTACAATATAAGTTTCTACTGGGAGCAGCATCTAGTGGTATAAACAGTAACAAAGTTTCTTTCTGTTCTTTAGTTATAGAGAATAAATCTGTATGGAAGACTCTACTTATCTGTTATGTACTGAACCCCTAACTGTTAAAGCCTAGCTGAGACCATGCTATTGCTGAAAAGGATTATCTTATTCTCCTCCCGCTTCAGGTTGCAGGTTTCCACCACTTCCCTGGCACCTTCATGCCTCTTCAGTGCTCTTATTCCAGTCACACTGTATGTTCAGCTTATAACAAAGGCAGTTATGAGAAACTGTTATACAAAGCTACTGCTTATGAGAGCAGATGAACACAGATCTTTGGTAAATGATTCTTAATCAGACAGCAAATGAAATCAAGCAAGACGTCACACATTTTTGACAAAAGCAGTCTTAGAACAATACTTGCTTCGATACCTTCATTATGAAGGATTTAAGAAGAAATTGTAAAATTCACACAGCATTATTGGTAGATTTAATCATCCTTTTCAATTCTCTTCTAACTGCAAACACATTTAGAAGCAATACGATAACTAGCGAGATTGCAGACACTTTTGTTCAAAGCAAGCTCTATCTCCTGTTCAAGCTTTACCGTCTTATTCAAAAAATTAGGTCAATCTCACTGCTTTTTCCTTGAAATATTTCCAGCAATCATTGACAATATCTGTCAAACTTGTTCAAACCTCATCTTACTTTTCAATTCTTAAGAATAATTACATTATTGGAGATAAATTCCCACCCTCATTGCATAAAGATTAAAGACAACACACCATAAAGAAAACAAGCATATTTGGACAACTAAGGGTTACTATTAATTGCAAAGAAAAGGAGAAGATGTGAGAGGAAAGAGATTTATTCCACACTGACTTAATTTGAGAATATTAGCTTTGCTAACCAAGTTACATTGATCACTGTTGAACAGAGAGCACTGGCATAGGATTGATGCTTCCACTCTCCCTGGTAGAGTCTTTTTTTTTTTCAGCCAGGTAGGAATCAGATTATAAAGCAACTGAGCTGGGATTCTTTGCTGAATTTGACAGCATGATGTGAATGGTCAGGCTGATTGTGAGCTCCATTCAACACAGTGTTATCTTTAAAAGAAACTACCACGGAAATGGACTGACAGGAATAGTCCTACACCCTCAGGTGACATTTCCCCAGCTAAAGCCTCTGGTTTCCTGATCATAACACATGCTAGTTTTCTCCCACACCAGAATCAATCAGACCTCAAGCTGGGGAGTGGTTCATTGGGTAGATCACACCACTGCACGTGTACTTTAAGTAACATAGGTAAGCATAGGTCCCTTCCTCTGCATAGTCCTCTGCTATTTTCACACTAAGCCTTGTACCCTCAATGTTCTACTTTCATGCTTAGGCATTCAACAATCCTAATAGAATCAAGCTTAGACATTACCACCCTAGAGGTTGAGAGAACAGCCCTGCTGTTATATGAGATGCTTTGACCTGGAAAACCACATAAAAATAATGATTATATCTCAGATAACATATTGACACTAAGACAAAACTAAATGAGTGATGCAGTGGGGAAGGTATTTCAAGCAGGAGCCAGAATAATTCACCAGTTTAGAGTCTACCATTATTTAATAACTATTTTCATTTCCTCACTTTCATTTAACATCCTCTCTTACTTCATTTCTATATTCAGTTCTATATATATGAAATTTACAATGAAATCCATGTCTGCACTGGAAAATACTGAGGTCACAAAAGGAATGGCTTAAAAACATTAATGTGTGCCCCTTAAAGTACCCAAGCAGCGATAGAAATCCATCTATCTCCATACAATGATGACAATGTACCCAAACGTGACATGCAGTAAGTTAAATTGTGGTGTGATGGTCCATTTATCTGCAAAAACATCCACATGATAAAATGGTGTGGGCTAAAATAATTTCAAAGCAATGAGATTTAAAATTAACCGGGGTATGTTATCTAACATTCAAATCTGACTTTTCTTCCTCTCTCTTTTATTTATAAGTAATTTATTCTTAAAGACTGTGCTTTGGGGTTTTTTTTTCTTTTTTTCTTCACATTTTTACTTCACAGGATCCAACTCATTCCTGCTCTCTAGCTTCTTTTTCAGACAAAAGGACTTAAAGAAGACTGGACATAGAGGTTCAGTTCCACTTTGCCACAGAGTCGATCCCTGCTTGCTTCCACTGTTGAATTAACTCTTTCAGAGCTACAGCCCTGGCCAGGTCATAAGAGGAAAATTGCTGAGGTAAAGTCTGTCTTATGAGGGTATAAAACTACACGTTTTTTATCTCAGTAAAACTAAGACCTGTCTATATTAAAGAGGTGTTGCTACAGCAGGTTATACTACCTCACAGAATTACAAATGATTAACTAAAAATAAAGTTTCTATCAGCATAGTTAATAGCCCAGCAGGTGTTTTGCACAGACCTGACTGAATTCTGAATTTCTGCTAATGAGGTAACATTAAGATAGTAAGATGAGCACTGTAAAGTTAATCTTAGGGGGAAAGCAGTTCATCAAATAGTGAATTTTTAAAAGGTTTTTCCAAAGTTTTCACCTCAAGCTAGCACATATGCATTATTTATCTAAAGGTGTTTTTTTTAAAAAAAAAAAAAAGTAAAAAAGTAAAAGGACCAAAAAAAAAAGAAAAAATAAAACAAACCCCTAATAGTTTAGCATTTAGGTCATCTCTTTTATTCTATACACTCATCTGTATTTTATCTGACTTTCAAGTGTAGGCTCTCCTGAGGGCCCTAAGAAAGGTAATTAAAAAAGAAAAAACATAATAACATTGTCAATAGGCTACAGCTGGCTATACAAGAGCTCACATTCCACAGGGAATATTTTAGGAGCATCTATGAACTTGAAATTTATAAATACACATGTGAAGGATAGCTCATGCTGTAAATACATACAGTTGCACATTCAGATATTTGTGGAGTTGAATACAAAGATTTAGATCGATACAACAGTTTACCAAATATGTTAATTTCAGAGTTTGCAGGTTTCCAAGACTATATTCATTAAATGATGGCCAATAAAACTACCATCAGCTAAATAACTCATTCTGTCAAGAGTATTACTACCCCTTCTTGTCTATCTTAAGTCCAGTTCCTTCTTCTATCTTCTTACAGCTTGAAAAAATTATTCCCAATTAAGATTAATTTGGAAAAACACTGCCTGCCATCACATGCTTTTCCTTAATGTAACAGTGAATGCTAAACAACAACTCAAATTTTCTGCTGAATGGACTGTACACTCTCCATGATTACCAATAACTTACACTGATCTTGTACCAATATTACTTAATTGGCATAAATCAAATCACTTTTAACTTACATTCCATATGAAATGACACTCAATCCTGCATTTAGCTCTCCTACCATGCAGAGTAAGTTTATGGCAGTTGTTTTGCAAGCAGTGTAAGTCATTATGATCTGCATTAGAAATCTTAAAGAATAACAAGCTATAACCCTGCTAAGCAACTGCTAAATGGTACTAATTACCAGCTGTAGAGTACTCGTGGTGTACATTTTGTGTGTTGTGCAATTCCCGGAATGCATATAAGGAAGCAAACAAAACAAAAAGCAGGCAGTATAGAGCAAACTACGGACATTAACACATCAATCCAAAATAGTTGTGCGTACAGCATGTGACTTGCAAGGCTATCAAGGAAAAACCTCATTTCAGGAATATCTCACCACTTGACACATTTGTCTCAAGTATCCTCTCTCACACAGCGTAGTCTGTGACAGTTTACACTGCCAATCTAAATTGGAGATGCTTGTTTGGGCCTTCACCCATGTTCTCTTTCCCACTACCTTGCCCAGCAGTGGCATGTGTCTGACCATCACGACACCGGCTACAAGGTAACCTTATGAAAGATCTTTTTTTAAGCTGATTTAGCTCCCTAAACTGGCTTGTTTCAAAGGTGGCATAAAGAAAAAAGCAAAAAATTAAAAGGTAGAAAGGAGAGTAACCTCAATTTAGCTTAGCTTTCAACTGTGTCAGAAACACACTCCAACAGTAGTAGGATATTGTAATGTAACCTTAGACTACTGTCAAAATTATGTTAATGGCTTCCAGTTGCCTGTACCTTCCCCATCCCCTTTTTCTGCATCTGCCCTATTGGGTACACAAAAGTAGGGTGACGCAGCAGGTAACTGCTCCTTTCCGGGGGTGGTTCATTATGCCTTGGACCAGTTTGCTGAACTGACTTGTTCTGAAGCCCCACATTTCAATTCCTAATTCTGAAGCCCCAATTCAAGCGTAATACGAGGGCCATGCCAGACAGACATGCCATGCCAGAGCTGTGGCAGGAAAAGGCTTGTAAAGTACAAATGCAAAATTCTTAATTAGAAAATATGAAACAAAACCCACTAGGATTACAGCCAATGAATACAGAGGTACAGCAGAATAAGCATGCATTTCATTGATTAAGCTTCACTCTCTAATGAGAATGCACTCTCCTTTCAGAAGCACTTTTCTACTGATTTCCCTTAACTGATATGCAGTAAAATTTCAATTAAAGCAGTGTGACTTTAGTGATATGTTTCTTGTTTTTAGGCAAACCATCACACATGGAAGGCTACTATGTGGTATAATCAGTAGAGCATTTCTTCAAACTGTTACCGTATGGAAAACAATTATAACTGAGGAAGTTTACATTAACAAACAAACAAAAAGCAAAACTGATGTATTGCTGTTTACTAGTGAAGTATTTGGGGATCTGGGAAATCTAGGATAAGGTAAAGGAAAAGCAGACACTCTGTATCATGCTTAGTACTTCATGCCTCTGACACCAATAAGCTCCTTAGAAGAGCCAAACTACCATGCTAGAGATGGGACAATTAGGAAACTAAAGCAAATACAGCTTTACTTGAGAGATGTCAAGCCCTTACGGGGATGGATTGTCATGGTGTGGAACACAGTTATAGGCAAGCCTGCAGAGGACAAAATTATACTCAGACAACACATCAAAGGCAATTACGTCTGTTTCACGATTGATGGAAGCAGACAATCAACATCCAAGGTAACAAGTCGACTTTGAAGTAGAATGATCGATTTTTCTCTAGTAGTTATCCCTGTGTTTTGCTTAGCTTGCTCTTGCACTAGGACACTGAGAGTTGTCTTAGCTCAGTACTCAGCTCAGTCCTCTCCAAAATTAAGATACAGAAGTTTGAATTGCAGACATCTGGTTCTGATCTGCCTTTCTCATTCCCTGTCATGCATTTAAAGCCTCTACAGCCTTCCAACTGCTTGTCTCCCCACTAAAGAGCCATTAAGAGCTCTGAGGAGCCACTGAAGAGCTTAAGAGAACTATGCTGCCTCCTGCGGAGGTGGGAAGCTGACATCAGGACTATAAATGAGAAATTCAGCAGTCAGATGCATGCAGTCACTACCTTCAGCTAACTGATCATCCACATAGAAAAACATACACTCAGTTTCAGGAAAGGATACAAATACACTTTAAATAATTAAATAATAACCAGTAATAATACAAGCTGGGGACTGACTGGATGGGGAACAACTTTGCAAGAAAGGTCCTGGGGGCCAGTGAGCTGCAGAAAAACAGCATGCTGGGTTATATCAACAGATGCATAAGGGAAGTGATCATCCCCTTCTATCTGGCTCTCATTTAGATCATATCTATGTGTCCAGTTTTGGGGACTTAATACAAGATGGACTTTGACTAAGTGGGGCAAGTTCAACAGAGGCCACCACAACAGTTGGGGGCTAAACCAACTGCTCTGTGAGGAGGGGCTGAGGGAGCAGTGCTTCTTCAGCCTGGAGAAGAGGCAGCCTCAGGGAGAACTAATATCAGCCTGTCAGTGGCAATGAGGAAGTTACTTGGAAGACAGAGCCAGACTCATCACAGTGGTGCATGGCAGGAGAACAACAGACATGAGCTGAAACAAGTCCAACAGAATGCAAGGAAAACCTTTTTCACTGCATTTTTTTCAGACAATGGAGAAAGCTGCCTAGGGCAGTTGTGCAATCTCTGTCCTTGGAATTTCTCAATACTCAACTGGACAGCCCTGACCAATCTCACATCTAACCCTGCTTGGAGCAGGAGTTTGGAGAAGACAGCTCGGAAATCCTTTCCAACCTGAATGATTCTACAACTCAATGAATTCAGCAATCATGACGTGAGAAAGGGAAAAAGGTAGCCAAAATCACATGATCTGACAGAAGAGTGCTTTCCATTTCCAAGACATACCATGAGTCCATATGCAGTCACGTGGTTTGGACTTAAGTGCTGAGCTATGATTGTAATTATAACTGTAATTGAATAGCACTGTACAAATGTAACTCCCACATGATATGCAATGCCAATTTCTCTTCTGTTCAAACAATCTATATGCCAGACCTGCAAGTTACACAGGCACACAATCTAGCTGGCACACAAAACTGAGAAATCAAGCAGAAGCCAGAACCCTGTACTAGAAATGTATGTTATCAGGCATCAAGAGAATGAGAGATGAGGACTATTCCAAAAAGAATATGCATGTATAAAGTTAAAACAATATATATATACACACATATAAAGAACAAATTAACGTCCATGTAAGCATCAATGGAACTACATAACCTATGTTCCTTGCATCAGACCTTCTCTGTCTGTATGTATGAACAGTTGCACAAATTAGTTTTTTTTTAAGGGAGGGGAATGGACAAAATAGGGAAACATTTAGATCGAAACAAGTGCAGCATTCATCTCATACAAGAATTCAGTGAGGCCAGTCAAGTTTAGACAGGATTTATTAAAAAGTTTACCACATTACTAGCTAGCGCCTTCTTATAGGATGCTCCTTGGTATGTTAACAAAGCAGCAGCTCACACTTCAGACAGATCTTTTCAGTTTTAAGAAAACTGCAAGTCATCTTTTCCTTATTCTCAATGGGTTAAAGTGAAATTCTAGGAGAAACTACCACTATATAACAACAACAGTTGTGATTGCTAAAGTCTGGAGCACAGACCCTAGCTCAGTGATTAATGCTGCAGCTGTCATGTTTGCCTTTGAGTCTGAATTTAATCAAAACCCTAAACAGTACACAGTGTGAGAATCACCTCCTGCAATCATTTTGTTGTTTCTCATGTAGAATCACAGTGTGATTCACAGCTTCAAGGTCACATATATACCACACTGTAATAGTCATAGGTAAGCCACAAACCAAGGAGACAATCCGCAGCCTCAGGCTGACTGTCAGCATTCTACCTTGCATTGTTTACATAATGCTTAAAATGCATGTTTAAAGCATGACATTTAGAAATACTGTCAATGTTCCCTTATCTGCTGACCTTCCTACCTCTGATCTTGGATACAATTCACGTAAAAAAACAAGCCAGATTACCTATTCCCTTAGATTCATTGATTGCATTCTTGCTAGCTTCAGTTCCTTCCCTGTAATAACTTGTTACTGTGATGGCTGCAAAGAGCAAAAATCAAGAAAAATCAGTTGTCTATTCATTATGCCATAGACCTGTTTTATTCATTTCTCTCTTAGAACTACAGAGCTTGTTCTTTGACAACTTGATGTACAAAAGGCTGGAGCCCTGCACACCAAGTTATGATACCTAAATGCTTTAAGAAAAAAGAATCCATCAATGCACGTGTCAGCAAAAAGAAGGATGACTGAAATAGTAAGTAGTATACATCGTGTTCGGAATTTTTATTGAGGAAGGATAGGCTTAAAGAAAAAACATAAAACACTGTAGACAGCTCTCTCTCTTACCTATTTGTGTTTTAAGTGAGAAAAATACTACAACTCAGACACAAGGAAATAGCTTAGCAATTAAAAAATACATCTGTTGCATTTAGTGGCTTGAGCTATATTTGTTTAGTTCTACTTTCAGAACTTCTAAAGGAAATTACTCCCCATAGTTACTCCACTTTAAAAACTTCTGAAGGATTATTTGTCTCCTCCTGGCAATTATTATGATGGTGATCAGTCAAAATGTATATGTTGCAGGATCCCCAAATGTGGGCTTTTTTCAAAGTTATGGTTAATATTCCACTAAATCAACATTCTTTTGTTGCAGCAATGGAAGCTACTATGTAGGGAAAGCCAATTTTTAGCACAATTTAAACTGAGAAGTTAAAAATTATTTTAAGAAACTGCAAAGAAATCACTCACATTTTTAATAAAGACTGCATTATTGTTGTAAGGATTTGCTGTTTTAAAATATGGGGGAAACAGAAAAAGGTTATTCTCTGATGACATTTATGCTAAACCAATCTGTGACTGAAACAAAAATATCTTGATAAGAAACATCAAAAATCTAATACAGAAAAGTTTATCCTAATAGAAATACTATTGGAAATCAATCTGAATCATGGAAGAGAAATATACTGATGGATAAATCAACTCCAGAATGGACAGAGAAGATCTGAATCTTTCAGTCTTTGTATTTCACAAGTACAGACTAGAGTCTTCAGCCAACCCTAGAAAAATTCCTTTTAATCAGCGTGACGACTAACTACATTGAAGGAATGCCAGCAGTACCTGCTACTCAGTGGATGTCCTCTTTCATTGTGAGAATAGGCTTTTTAATGGTGCTGATTTACAGCCTCCCATCCCAGTGCATGATGTGAGGAACACCAACCACAGATCCCCTTTGAAATGAATGGGAAAACAGCCAGACACTGGTTAGTTGGTAGTGAGGCTTAACAACCTTTTATTGGCATCGTGGTGAGTTTATGAGTGGTTTGTCTTGGTATTTCTTGCTTTTTTGTGTGTGTCAGAGCATGCTAAAGTGGAAAATTGCTTTCACTATTACAAAGAAAGGAAAGACCGTATGCAGAAAAACAAATGAAAACGATAAACTGAAGGAAGTGCAGATAAGATGTCTGTAAAGATAAGCAGTTCAAACCAATTATACCCCTAAAAAAATGGATGTTATTGTAAGGTAATGGTCTTTTGAAAAGCTTTTCTTCACACTTTAAATTGCTAGAGCCCTGTGCATTAGATCTCGACCAAGCAAAGTCATGGTGAATTTACATACTGACCAGTCTCACTGAAGAAAAGCATTCTATCACAGTCCATCACAGAAATAGTTGGCATTTTAGGGGAAAAAGTGCTCAAAGCTAATTGAACACCAGTCTTAACCATAAAGATATATATATATATAAAAGTAGATATTTTGATGAAGTTTTCCTCATAAATATTGCATCCAGTACTTACAATAGAGGTACATTTCAGAGAGGTGATCCATAAATCCCATAGGATGAACTTAGAGACACTTAGGAGTTTCAAATAGGAACTGATAAATTCAAATATATATCTCAAGGTTGACTTCTCAGACCTTAAACATGGAAAACAGGACTACAAGTAGTCTTGAATATACTTCTATTTTCCAAAGAACTCGAGGAAGCTCCTTTTCAAACCACAGCTAGTAGCAAAGACAATAACAACATCAAGGTTTTCATACAACAGCTTGTGATAGTCAACTTCCTACAGCTTCTGATGCAGCAAGCAAGATCACCAGGATTCAGCATGTCAAGAAAGAGTCAATGAAGCAATTCAACTTCTGGGCAGGCAAAAATGCGTGAACGACAGCTCTCCTCCCACATACATGGAGAAAAAGGAAGAAGCTGAACCTCTGTTTTCTGATGGGACATCTGTTGTGAATACCCCTACTAGGTCATCTCCAGAGGACCTGAAATGGACAGAAGCTTTCTGCCTAGTTCCCTAGGGCATATAAGTAGGAGATAGGTACTTGAATTAATGTATTTCTGGCCATGCACAGAAACAAAAATTGCAGCTGTAACTGCCTAGGGAGCTTTCAGGACTGAAATAAAAGTAGCATGAGCAGAAGCCATCTTGGTTAG
Source organism: Eudromia elegans (assembly GCA_003342815.1). Classification (NCBI taxonomy): domain Eukaryota; kingdom Metazoa; phylum Chordata; class Aves; order Tinamiformes; family Tinamidae; genus Eudromia; species Eudromia elegans. The sequence goes on from PTEX01000188.1 coordinate 1,461,256, forward strand.
ATAGCCCACAGGGAGAAGGAAGAGGTCAGATAAAATTTACACCATCAAGTCTATTTTTCACTTCAGTGACATATTAAGCTTCTGTTATGTAAGTTTTGCTTATTTCAATAAAATAAATCTCAACTATCAGGAATCACACATATTTTTGGTAAACAAAACTAGTTTAGCATACAGTTCTCATAGCTTTACTAAATTAATAAAAACGTAAGTATACATACAAAAGAACAAAAAGCACACATGGTATCCTGTAGGAATTCAAATGTATTCACATTTCATCTCCCTGTGATTTTATGATTGCTTTTGAAATGGGCTGCTTTAATTACTTAACATCTGTTACCCAATAACTAAAGGCATTATATTTCCCTGTGTCGTAACAAAAATATACCCAGTGTTGCCAAATTCAGCACACATGGAACTAAACAAGGTTAACATCCATGCTGAACCTATAGGGCTGAAGGTTGACTCTGGTTTGATGTGTGCCTCAGCCTTCTGGTCTTTTAAAACATTTTTCTCAATGGGTGGATTGAGATGGTTGTTTGACGTTTCATTTTTCCATACATAGGCTCATTATGTCACTAGCAGCATACCCGGTGGTCAGCTCTGTTAGTGTTTATCAAAGTTGTCCTAATGCAGATTGAATATAATCCTCTGTCTTGTCAATACAATTCAGCTATGGTATACATTTTCCCTTCTAAAATCCTGATTGCGCAAATTTTCGTGCACCTCATTAATTTTACAGGCTGTGAATAGTCCCTTGACTTCACTATTCAGAGCAGCTATTATTCAAATCTCTTAAGGATTGGGCCCATCAATATTAAATTGTATAAATTATCATATATATGTATTGTGATTTCTTGTAAAGTGTTTCCTAGTGGTTCCTAGTAAATCAACATTCATCAGCAGTACCTTTTAGATTATCATCTAATTTAAAAATTTATCCCTTAATATAAAGGAAAACAGTTGTAAAATCCAAAGTATCTTTATACTGACCAAAAAAGTACATATATTTTAAATATAAAGTGAATTCCATATGCATTACCAGGAGGGAAAAAAAGTTTGCATGATGTTTAAAGTGTGATTAAATAGCAAATTGAAATTAAGTAATTTTAAAGAATATTAAAAGAATATATAAAGATTTTTAAATGTGGATATAAGAAAGAGCGAGTTAGTCTAATTTGTGATGACATGAAAGACTGATCTGAACTCACACAGAGACTTCCTTTTCTCAGCAGTTACCTTTTTAACTCAAAGCGGAAGTTTTATCGCCTAACTTAGTGAAACCGGCATAACAATACAGACCATCTCAGCAGATTCAATGCCACAACATCTCTTTCCTACATTTCAATTACGATCATAATAATGTGGTTTGCTATTTTGTCATTAACTACATTCTATTATTGCCAATATGTGTTTTTAGTAAATGCATTCCTTTAACTTTCAGACTTGTCTAGTAACAACGACACTTCTAGCTACTACTGATACACAAAAATTCAACCCTTACCCAGCACTTGAGTGGTCTTTAAAAACAAGAAAGTGACATGCTCTGAGCCTAGCTTCCTGACTGCTCCTCTTGGCATACACGAAAGGTGGAAGGATGTGCCTTCCACCAAAAATTCCCTGCAAACAGTTTGAAAAGAGAGATCTCAGACGTCAGAATTCTGCATGTCCCTGGACATGCAAAAAGATAGTTGAAAGTCAGAATCCCAAGGCAGACTAAGTTAAATTTATTCCCCAAATCCCTGGCTATAAAAATATTTAGGATGAATGGTTTATATAATACATTTTCAGTGTTCCTCACTTCTCACACCCTTCCCAGGTTCTTGGTACGTGACAAATGACTTCACCTAACAGTTGTCCATGGAGTCTTCTCTTCACAAGTCTGTATCCACAGCCCATATCTGGGCTCTTGCAGCTTTCTAAACAGACTGTTGGCTGCTGTGAAACCTGAGCTCTGAAGATCAGCAAGTTCACCCTTATAGGTTTGCCAGGCACAGGCAGTGGAACCCTGTATTTTCCATACCATCCTGGTAACCAGCCAAGCTGTTCGTACTAGAAATACAATCCTAAGGCATAAACAAGCTTATTGAAGTAAAATTCAAAGAAAAGAGGTCAATTACTAGATTTTGAAACAATGCAAAGTAATAAGAATGTACTTCATCTCAGTTTCAACTTCTCAGAGAATCACTAAGGTTAGCAAGCACCTCTGGAGACTCCTGCTCAAGCAGGCTCGTCTACAAAAGGTTGCCCAACCCTGTGTCCAGTTGGGATAATATCAAACCTCACAACATCATTAAACCTTCCCATTAGCTAGTAATACTGTCATCTGAAGGGGAAGAGAGTGGGGTGGATCCGTTTTTCTTGCGCTAAGACACTAATCTGCAGCCAATATTTTGGGGCTAGAACTTGTTCCTGAGGGACCTCCCCCAGCAGTGGAAACTGAAGCAGAAGTGGTATTTTATCTTCTGCTTCTTATTCCAGCTTTTCCAGACATCCCATGGTGAGAGAAGGGGGAGTTAGACTGTCCTCAGTCACTATACTCTCTCACAGCTAAAGGGAAAAGGCCATGGTGGTAGCCCTGCCCCAAAACTGGGAAGATGCCCAGGCAATGTGGAAGTGGAGGTAAGGAGGGCTGAATAAAGCAAGCAGACCCAGGCTCAGTCTCGAAGGAAAGACTTTATGTTACAGGTGCAGCATTAGCATTAGCATCCAATCACTTTGCTATCCAACCCACCTGGAATCACAATGCTCCCACATAACCAGCATAGTTCCCAATAAAAGAATGAAGTGAACTTTAACTTATTTTGAGGACTCTGCACTCCCCTTGACATGCTGATTTTCACAGAAGTATCTCCTTTTTTCTCAACACTGAGTTCTTGCCTCTTTGAGCTTCTTATCCCAACCTTCCATGTCCCATAAGCACGGCAGACGTTATGGTATCTTTTATGGCTCCAATTCAACTTAGTGCCTCCATAACAAAAAATATTACATATGCAGTAGCATCTCTGACAGCCTTATGATTTTGGATATGCTGCAAGATTTCTGTAAGGCTGGGTTACAGAATATTCCAAGAGATGGCTGAAAAAAATCAATCCTTTAGTCTCCTTTCTCTGACAGATGCAGAGTACAATCATGTTCATTTTTTGATACTATTTTCACTAGGACAAATTTATCTGTTAGTTCACAATGCCTACAGATGCTCAAAAATCACTTCTTTTAAAGTTGTCATCACTTTCCATTGTTGTCAGCAGTAGTAACTGGAGGTTTCCTTTGGAAAGAATACATATGCAATATTCTCAAGAGGCCAAGCCATCCAGATCTTTTGGGTATGACTATCTTGTATGTTAAGCAGAAATGCAAGCTCAGAGTCACTCCGTTTATTTCCTAACTGCTCATTTCATTTCCTAATTGCTCGTACATGAGTCTAAGCTGATGTGTGGGGTCTGAGCAAATACTGGAGGATATATATATCAAAGAAAATGAGCTTGCACTAATCATACATGTTGGTGCAATAGTTTGCAAAAGCCTCCTTGGCTTCCACCTTGCACTAGCACTAGATGGCTAATGTCAGCAGGGCAAACATCCTAGTGTCCATTCTTAATATGGATTTGACATCTCAAATAACAATGGTGAGTAGGATTTAAAGGCAGCTGAACTGCAGTTTTTCTCGTGCCAGCAGTAGATAAATAAAAAACTTGTGTCAGACAACACATTATGCTCACTGGCTCATTGGTTTCTGCTCCTCTATATATCACCAAAGAGAACAATAGTTGCAGAATCCCTAAAAATGATCACCAGTGCTAGGAGGTGCAGGTGACTTTGGTCCACATGGACCAGATGGAGAGTTGGGGTGGGGAAGAGTAAGGAGGATTTCTTTTCAGTCTTCTCAGGTCAGATGAAAGATCAAATTTCAATTACAAATAATAATAGAAAAACTAGAACAGATCATTTAAAATGTCTCCAAACAGAACAAACCCACAACATTTTGCTAACTTTTAGCTTTTATAGTGAATATAATGAGTCTATATTTCATTATTAAAACTGAGACCAAGCATGTCACTACTAAAACTTCTAAAAGCCCATTTTAAAATTAATTTTAATCTAAACTAATGATCCCGTCTCTTGGCATACATTAGCAGAATGCATTCTGTGCCCAGTAGAAAGTACTATAGCAATTTTGGGAGGATATATTCTGCATGAATAACAATGACACTCTCAAGAGCAAAATTCCCATCAGGTTCAAGTGTGAAATCTATCTCCATGCTAGTCTTATTACTAATTCCTCTTCAGATACATATTCATGTTATTCAACTTGCCTCATCCAACTAACCAGACTATTTCTCTCCAAATCTGCTGTCCAGTCAATATAGTTTCCGATGTGAAAAAAACAAACAAACAAACAAACAAACAAACAAAAAAAAAAAACACAACAAAACAAAACCTAGGTTTAACTTGGGGGAACTAGCTGTAGTCTACTCTATAGTTGTTTCCTCTTTCTACTTTTTATACTAAATGATAATCTCTTCATACAACTGTAGAACACCCATTGCCTATAGAACGGGCATTTCATTTCACTGAATTATTACCAGCTCAGTTCAAATTCATTCAAACACATTTGCTGCTTCTTGCTCTCAAATTCAGTTCTTCATCTTTCATCTAAATTGCTTTCTTCAGTTCTTATTGGTTTTGTTGACCTTCAATGTGCTTCATCCAATGTATTCCCATTTTCCACTTAAATTCCAATCTTGTAGTTGACATGTGTCTTTTTTTAACTAGACCTCAAAACCAAGTAAAACTCTTCCAGGATTCATAAACAAACAAGAGCTTGCTTAAAACACTGCCAGAGATAGGACTGATTTGGGAACTGCTTCAGTTTAAAGAACTGATGAAGCAGACAGTTGTGGTAGAACCCTTAAAATCTCAAGAATTTCTGGCAAATCCCAAATAGCCCTCAAAAATGAAGAAAACAATCTGCTATTGTATAAATCTGTTATTGCATACTCTTTTCTAAGAGGGGAAGGGAAGGGAAGGGAAGGGAAGGGAAGGGAAGGG
>PTEX01000188.1:1469107-1594458 GCA_003342815.1 Eudromia elegans
CMAMCCCCCTGCACACGCAGGGTCCCCTAGAGCATGTGGCACAGGGTGATGTCCAGGCGGGTTTGGAAGATCTCCAGAGAAGGAGACTCCACCACCTCTCTGGGCAGCCTGTTCCAGTGCTCTGTCACCCTCACCGTTAAGAAATTCTTCCTCAAGTTCCTGTGGAACTTTTGGTGCCTCAATTTTTGGCCATTTCCCCTAGTTCTATCACTGGCCACCACTGAGAAGAGGCCAGCCCCCTCCTCCTCACTCCCTTTCTTGAGATATTTATATACATTGATCAGATCCCCTCTCAGTCTTCTCTTCTCCAGGCTGAAGAGGCCCAGCTCTCTCAGCCTTTCCTCATAGGGCAGATGTTCCAGACCCCTAATCATCTTTGTGGCCCTGCGCTGGACTCTCTCTAGCAGCTCCACATCCCTCCTGCACTGGGGAGCCCAGAACTGCACACAGTACTCGAGGTGTGGCCTCACCAGGGCTGAGTAGAGGGGCAGAATCCCCTCCCTCGACCTGCTGGAGATGCTCTGCTTAATGCACCCCAGGATCCCATTGGCCTTCTTGGCCACGAGGGCACACTGCTGCCTCATGGTCAACTTGTCGTCCACCATGACGCCCAGGTCCCTCTCTGAGGGGCTGCTCTCCAGGAGGTCGGTCCCCAGCCTGTAGGCATGTCTAGGGTTATTCCTCCCCAGGTGCAGGACCCTGCACTTGCCCTTGTTGAACTTCATGAGGTTACTCGCCGCCCAGCTGTCCAGTCTGTCCAGGTCCCTCTGGATGGCAGCGCAGCCCTCAGGGCTGTCAGCTATTCCCCCAGCTTAGTATCATCAGCAAACTTGCTGAGGGAGCACTCCATCCCTTCATCCAGGTCGTTAATGAATAAACTGAACAGGACCGGACCAAGGACTGACCCCTGGGGGACACCACTATCCACAGGCCTCCAGCTGGACTCGGCACCGCTGATTACTACTCTCTGGGCCCTGTCATTTAGCCAGATATATAAGGGGACCAAATATAATAAATAATAATATAATGATAATAGCCCTGACTAGTCTTGAAATACATTAACTTACAGATATATTAAGCTCAGAGTGGTTTTGTTGGGTTTCTGGAGGTTTAGCCAACAGGCTATGTCCTAATGAACACATTATAATACACTGCATGTAACATATCTTACTACATTTGTGATAACTATAAAACACAGGTTTATGTTTCGCAAATATAGGTAAGCAGAGTTCCTCCTCCGAAACTTTCCCCTACATAGCTGGAAAAAAATGAGTCAACATTACTGGGTACCTTCTTTATCATCGTGACGGACGATGGCATCCTGTATCACGTCAGCAAGACGGAAGTGAACCCGGTGGTTCTTGCTGTGTCTCAGCTTTTTGGCAGAACCATCGCGCTTCTGCAAGGCTCTTTCCCGCTCGTAGTAGGCCTTTACTTGATCGCAGCGCATGCGCTTCACCAGCCGCTGCCGCTGGCCCAGAGGGAGCGACTCCAGCAAGCACTGGTCTATTTCCATGTCATGCGTTCGGAAAATGTTACATAGCTGGAAACAGCCTGGAACAGAGGGAAAATAGAGCTGTTCACATGGGGCATCCGGGTGTGGAGCACCTACGGGACCTCTTCAGGGCCCTTCTAACCGCGTGCAAGGCTCTGCCCTGGGAGCTTTACTTGACCAATGCCAACTATAGAGAGCAAATAAAATTATCATATACATTCTAGAAACCATATAGTTACTTCCATTAAAGCTCTAATGCACTTTTCTAAAGATAAAGTAATTCACAGAAACAAATGTGAACAGAAACATGTGAAAGAGTTCAATAGGTAAGATGGCTGACTAGCTAAATAATTCAATACAATTGAAGCAGTCTACATTGGCTTACAAACAAGAGGTTGCTATGCAAATAAAAGCAAATCTGATGCCTGTACTTCTTTTTTACTTTTTACTTTTTTTACACATTATGCAGTGATAGGAAAAAAATTTCATATCACAACCATAATGAGTTCATTAACATGCAGTGGATACTCAGGCAGTTATTGAAAACATGAAAATCATTCTAGAATCATAACTGTAGGAATGCATTTTTGGCAGTCTATATAGCCATCCAAGTTGAATTTTCTAATGAAAATGTCAAATATTGGAATCTTCGTGAGGAAACAGATCACATATATCTTTGATTCAGTTACTCTTAACATTCATAGCCCACCTTCAAGTCAGATTCCTCTTTTGTTGTCACTTTTAAATTTGCTATTTTTACTGACATTTCAATAACAGTAACGGTCTTTCCCCATATGTTCTCTATTCCACTGAGAGCGAGCACCGCAAGAGAATATTGCTGCTGGTTGCTTTTCTGGGGACAGTGCCATTACACAAGGAGACTAGTGACAGCCAGAGAATTTTATTGATGGAGTCCTGGGATGTGAATCCACATTTTTCCCATCAATGATGTACCCAAATTTCTCATTTTTAAAGGCTGCCAGCAAACAAACAGACTAGCTGAGAATTTTTTTTTTCCCTTGTTTGACAGAAGAGCAGAAGAGCTCTTGAAGGGGATGTAGGCCCGAGTCACCTTGGGCAGTTAAAAAATACAAGGATGTCTGTACAAATTTAATTAATCCTACTTTTACCTGCCCATTTTTCTCAATTTTTAATTATATGATACAAGGATCCCTACTTCATTCAGGGCACTGGCTGGGTAGCACTGACTAAATGACTACCTTCTTTTTTTTCCTTGCTGCTTGACATATGCCTAATATACTAAATACCTTTCAAATTCTGCTCTGAAAGCATAATTAATAATTTCCTGTCAAGCTTTTGAAAAACTTATATCACCAGAGAACTTAAGTACTTCACAAATATTTATTATACTCATAAAAAAAAAAAAGAAGGATAAGGAGCCATTATTATCCATATTCTGTCCCGCAGAACTGAGATGGAGACAAGTATTTTCTTATTAAATAACTGATTTAGTGTGTCCAATTCAAGAAGTCTGTGTTTTTTCTCGGTATTTTGTTTTGATTTAAAGATAATGTATTCTGTACTATAATATTGTTAGATAATTCCATAATAAAACACTATCAAAGTGAAACTCCTACTGTTTTTAGCTGCTGATATGAAGGCCAAGCATCTCAATAAATTAGATTTCAGAGTCTTAAGTCAGACATTTCAAAACTGAGGAACACACATTTATGCAAAAAGTGACTAAAATATCTTGTTGATAAACTCCAAGACACAAGTAGGCGCAGAATACAGTTCCATAGATCATGGTCAGTCAGCTCATTGTAACATAAATTACCTTTTCCTTCACTATAATTTCAGAGCCTTTCCTAGTACACACTCAAGTTATGCAAAAACTATGTAGGTCAAACTAAAAATACTGGAAATAAGTATTACATTTCCTTAAAACAAAATGCTTTTTTTTTAATGTCAAAAGCAAACAACTCCTCCTCTGTAAGAAAAAAAAATCTTCTATATACCTTATATGAGGTGTTCCATTTCCAAGCATATTTCATAAAACACAAAGAAATCAAAGACTAACTGGATTAAGCTGCTAAAAACGAAGCTTTCCCGTTCCACTCCCAGGGATCACAACATTCACCTAAGACACATGTCCAGACCATTCTTAGCCTGAGGCAGTTTGCAACTGGATCTCCTTGCTGTCACAAAACAACTGACTGAAGAATAAGCAAACTTCAGATTTTCCACATCAGAATTATTCTATGCTTAATCTTTCAATAACCACGTCTTAGTTCAATAACCAACAACTAGGCCTTAGTCTTCCTCGCAAGAAATAATGTGTGGACCACTGAGCTTGGTATACTGACTGACAGCTAAGCTTTCCGCTTCAGAGGAGAACCAGCTTTCTGTGTTGAACCACCTTTGACAGCACATACTGAAATGTTGGGAGGAGGTAAAGGGAATTTCCTCTTCATTACTACTTCATGACTGCAATAGGAGCCTTACTGCAGGAATTTTCCTATTCTGCTCCTACACTCTAGCAGAAGCAGTTAACAGTATTGCCTGCAGGCCAGCACTGGACCAGCCAGTCAGCAGGATGCAGAAGACCACCAGCCACTTGCTTGTCCTTTGCTCCTTGGTTTGACGGTCATGCACGTGGGCTCAGATCCTCACCAGAACAAGTGAGCTTTGCAATCCAGTTGAGCTAAGACACCAGCTGTACAAAGGCTTTTCCTCTGCTCTGTTCCTTCCTCTCTTTTACTTTCTAAAAGAGAGTAAAGACACCACACTCATGCGCTTGGACTCTGGAAGGCCACTTCTGAAAAACTCAGCAAAAGGTTACAATTACTGCTGGTGCTCTAGGCCTTAACTGTAAATTGGTGTGGTTTGCTGAAAACAGACTTTAACTGTATATTCCCTTTCTCCTGCTTTGCTCATCTACAGTCTCTGTGATTCATTTTATTCACTGCCATGTAACAACTGAGATTGGTGCCAGCTGTTGGATCCCTTCTCTGACACACTCCTGTGCTCTGCTAGTGCCATAAATCAAGGAAATTAGCTTAAAGTCTTGGTTAAATAGAGCAAGCACAGCAGAGCAGGAAGTTGCAAAGCCAGTTCCTAGTTTCAACTAGGATGTGTTGGACCTAGTGATCTCTGCCTCTCCAGTGAGAGGACTTTTAACTTTTTTGAATGCTTCTGTATTTGGCAGCTCCATGAAGAATTAGACCGAGCTGCTGGGTTGCCAAACTGGCTGCAGGTAGTAGTATTCACTGGACGCATGAAACAAATAGCTTAAGCAGATTCAAAAGGTGACTATTAATCCACTTGGGCACTGGTTCCAGTTGAGAAGTGATGAGCTACAGATGGGATTTTTCCTCTCAGCACATACGGAACTTGATATATCCCAGATCAGATCCCAGTATCTGATTGCAGATTTAATAGATGCGGGTCTGCAGACTTGTTGGATTAAACTTGGATTAAACAATATAGTGTAGATACAGACAATAAGGCAAACTCTCTGACTTCATCATTCAGACATTCACTTTTAGGGCATGCAACATTTAGTCCCAATTTTTGATCCAGGCAGATGTGTTCCCTGCACTACAGAACCTAATCAGCACAGGCAATCACCAGCAACACAACAGGGAGAGCTTCCTGGCTATCACCACCGTCAATCTGAGCTCGAAAGCAGGAGAGCTACAGCCCCATAGAGATGTTTCTTTGAGCGGAAGGCTCATCACCAGCTTCAGATTACGACTCCTATGCTTGCCTAGCGGAATCTTGAAAATTTCTTGCAAATTAGATTCTAAAATTTCTTTGGGTAAATTGTTCTGCTCCTGCACTACTTTATATCTTTTGTGAGTGTGTGGCTTTTTTTTTTTTTTCGTGAGGGATTATACCCATCTTACATTAGAGGAGTCCAAGATTGTACACAAACTTGCAAATACGGTCTCACTAGCCCAAAGAGGAAGGAGACAAGGTCTTCTCTCAGTCTACTGGCCACATGATCCTAACACATCCCAGTATACAGCTTGTCTTAATTGCAACGAGAGCTCTGTGCTGGCTCACATTCAGCTTTTCATCCACCGTGATGCCTCGCAGCACTGCAACCCGAGTCACTTCGCACCCCGTACCAATGCAAAGACTTATTTTGTCTCAGGCACAGGAATACCCACTTTCTTGGTTGAACTTCCCAGCTCTTTGTTGTCCCAATCGTCCAGATTAAGATCTACCGTTCAAAGCATGCCAGCCCTCCATCCTAAATTGAATTGCCGACACCAGCCACGGTTTAGGTTGCGAAGAAAAACTCCTGGAAAAAACAGCTGTTGAAATCCACGACTCTCTCAGGCGGATGTAAACTGTGCCTGTTTAGAGATGGACACTTTGCTACAGACAGGATCAAAAGAGGCGCTACTTAGGCCAAGTATAGAAGACATAGCAAGCTTGTCCATTGTATGGAATTCAAGTATCAGGAAAGTATCAGGAAGAGGCATCTCTTCCTGAGTGTGCTAGTCAAGAAATAGCGTGGCAACACAAAGAAATACAGGTACAGAAATCAAGGTTGCCTTCTGGCTCAATTTGTATAAAAGTTTTTATCTGATTATTTGCATATGACAGCAATTGAAGATTATTTCACATGTTTTCTTGCTTCAGTTAGTGTATGACAAATTACAGTTGTGTAGAGGGATTTGATAAGGTCACTGTGACTGCCACTAGCAGATTGCACCAGATAACTCATTAGCAGTGTGATGACAATATTGCCTCCATCAAAACATTGAGAAATGTTAGGATTTCATAAAAGAGATGAGATTACGAAAGGATACAGTTTATTTAATGAGATGCCCTGGACTGAAATCCCTAGAAAAATGACTGTCAGTATGTAACTCTTTTTAAGGTCTCTATACTCCATACAGTCACACAGTATTAAAATGTTTAGGAAACACTGGAATATCCAAAGCAGAGATATCTTTATTATATCAAAATGGTTATTAAATAGAAGAAGAAAGCCACTGCCACTCTAATTAAAATAAATACACTTAAATGTAATAAATAAACTGTTCCAAGGAAGTTTGCTGGTGTAAAGCCACTTCACCAACCTGCTCTGAGCCATTATGAAGAGAAAAATTATTTTAATAAATCTGTTAATAAAATTGTAGCGATTTACTCACAATTGGCTGGAGTGAGTGCCAGCTGCATTACAATACAAATTATGAGCTTGATCCTGTATGAACAACAGATTTCTGAGTAAAGGGGAACTACTTGCTTTGAATTGTTTCCAGTTTTCACTGTGAAAATGAAACATTTTGTGGCATCACATGGACTAATACATAGAAAACAAGAAGAGCTTGAGAAGAATAAGGGGAAATAGAGGAAGAATGTGACTGCTACTAGCAATTTTCTTCTCTCTCCTAGAGTTAATTTGAGCCTAAGTAACTTTGTACTGGTAGAGGTCTTTTTGCCATACCTCTTTTCAGAAATAATATTTATATAGCTTTCATTTGTATTTTTTGCTCTTATGGCTTTATCTCACCTAATTTTAGGCATTTGCTCTGGCATCTAAATCAGATCCTGACAAAAGGCACCTTGCAAGGTAATTCAGATCCCATCAGTCTCTGGAGGGCAATAGGAGGCACTTGTCTTCCTCCACTGGTTTAAAATGAGCCTAGGGGTGGTGGTAATTTTCCTGTCTTATCTGGATCAAATCACAAGAGGCTTTCTTATGAATACAGGTACGAATACAGGTATTTTCTGTTGTGATTCAGAGAAATAAGAAATAAGTACTAGACTCTGGGAAGTTTTTTTTTTTTTTTTAATTAATAAATTAAAAAACCCACAACTTTTCACTACAGTAAAAATACAGAAACAGGAAAAATTCTGCCATTGCTTACTGTGGCAAGTAACTCAAATAAGGTGAAAGAAAACTAGGGCATAATATGCTGAAAACTAAGAGTTTGCAAATATTAGCTTGTATGCTCATCTATATTTAGGTAGACATTCCTATTGATTTCAATATTATCTCAATAGGAGAAAAATTCTGCCCTTGGGTGAGTGTTTGCTGGACTACGACATTCAAATGCAAACTTAGAGAAATCTGTCCCAGGGATAAGCTCAAATTGGACAACGTTTTCAAATCTTTAAGGAAAAATAACCTTGAGGCAAAAAAATATAAATAATCAACTCATTATGCTCAGTTAGATAAAGCCACATACTCACATCCCAAACCATCTTCTTGTATCTTGTATCTCTGTTTGAAAAGTGTGCTTAAGCTAATTTTTTCTAAGCAAAGGTAGAGATAACTGTATTATTGCATGACAATATGTTTTAAAGACAGCTAGCAGAGCATTAATAAATATACAGGGGAAAAGCATGAAGCGAGCAGCCAGTGATCTGGCACTTACAGAACTAGATGCACGGATTGTGCAAATCAGTGCAGCCTCATCTGGTTCAGACAGCTGTACTCATTTACACTTCACTTTTGATAACAGAAATCAGGTCGGTAAACAGAGGACTAACCCTTTCAGTAACATGCATTGTTGTAACATGCACATACACAATGACTGTCCTACACATAGTGATTTGCTGCTACCAACAAGAAAAATATTTAAATTTATTTTATTAAATTAATAATATTAATTTATCAGTATCTATGCAGCTGAGGTCGAGTCTATATGAAATCAGTAACATACATGCAGTAGCTCAGCTAAATTCATGGTGTCCACTCTACACATCAGTACCTTTCATTTCAAGTGCCATCTTCTGTATAAACATTCACTATGCACTACCTCCTGATCCTCCAGTTTGGAATAAAACTCATATTGTTTTTACTCACAGAAGAGGCTACATCAGTCTAAACCCATCTCAAATTGCAATACTAATGTCAGTATAAAAATACTTAAGACTCAAAAATCTTCTTTTCAGTACAGGAAAAATTATGTACAACTTGAACAGCCTCTCCTTCACATTTATTAAGCCGTAACTGAAGCATGGCACTCTTAACTACTCAGCTTGATTTTAAGAGCTGAAGTATTTTCATTAAATCAGCAGTGCTGTGTTTGCAGCAGTTGTGGGCTTATTCCCTTTCTTCCTTGGTTCCAGTTCTCTCCCTGCAAGCAGGCAGCCATGAGGGAATGGTATAAATGTAAACTATTTACCTTCATGTAAAGCATTCAATTAATGACAAGTCCTATGAGAATAAATTACATTGCCGCAAAGGGGCTGATCTGATACTCCCGGTCCTGGCTCCAGCGAGCCTCTTTTGGATGCAATTACAAAGTTAGGCCTCTCAAATGACTTAATATAAAGCTTCCCAATTTTCTGCTTAACACTCAACTCTGTCTTTGCTCAAGAGTGATATTGAGCATATTTAAGCAACCATCCTCTCGTGAAACCCTCCTCATGTATGCTCTCTTCAAGAGCCTTTTGATGTGACTGGACTGCTAAGCAGGAACTGCAATCAATTCCCAGCCTGATACCCAGGAAAAGTTACTTATCACGAACTGTTAATCAACTCTATATGCTTTCTAATAGACTCTCTTCTCTATCTATCAGCGACATAGTGAACATTCCATAAAAAAATTATTACACTTAAATCAGAGATTCAAACAAATTAGAATTCTACCTTGTAGAAGAGAGAGTGAATAAAGAACCAAACGTGACAGAGGGCCCTATCCTGGCATTTTTTATTTTGTATCACACTGCAGTCGGTAACATGTGAATCTTGTATGTGCTAGGCAAAAGGCACTAAGGGTATGGCAGCTTATTCAAGAAAAACAACCTAGCTACTTTGCACAAACACTAGCATTGAATGCAAAAACATGTGGCTTCCAAGTGCAGACAAAAAGGAATATTCCCCATTTCTAGAAATAATAAAAAAAAATATTTTGCCTGTGTTGAAGCACAGGGAGATCACAGGCATGAATGCTCTTGGAAGAGCTGCATGTGGTCCAAAACAGAGGCCTCCCCAACATGTGGGTAACATCCAGCAACTGCATGAATTCAAACAAACTGAATGGACACACACTGCTTGTGTTCATGCTGTTACTTTTGGTAACTGTGAAACTGCTGCCCCCATATTCTCCGTACAGCTATCATCCTTGTACATACTTTCAGAGGATGAGAAAGTGGTGCACTCAGGATTCCCACAAGTCAGAGCCTACCTCAGGTAGCCTCCTCTCAAACACCAGCACTTTTGTGAAACAGAACTAAAATGTCTTTGACAGCTCTAGCGCACCAGAGTTTCCAAACGAAAAGACTCTGAGATGAGTAGAAAATATTAACTCACTCATCTCTTTTCAAATAACATTCCTTCCAAAAAAAGGAAAAAAAAAAGAAAAAAAAAAGGAGCTTTTAGCATATGAACATCTCTCCTGCCCAAGCTGGTTTCAGGAGCTTCTCCAAACAATGATTGTCCCGATTATGGGCTGATACACTTGCTACTGTTCGTCTGCACTTTAAGGAAAGCCTCTGAAGAACAAGAACCTTGAAATTTGAGATCTGATAGCTTCTTACACAACAGAGGAAAAAAAAATTGATTTTTGGATACCTCTATATTGGTATATTAAAGAAGCGTAGAGAGCAATCCCTGTCTCGACAACTAAAAGTGGAATGTAATGGCTCATGTTCACACCAGAGAAGCTTTACGTATAACGAATGAGACACAACTTCACTATATATTATATGGTCCCAATTCGCCCGTGAGCATCATATGAGGCTACTCTGCTTAAAGACATAAACATAATTTCTGTGCATTTTAAATGTCAAAGCTTCTGAAGTGGAGTCTGTGCTGCCACATATCAGAAAGTTATTACGTAGCAATGAATGTATAGTATGAGTCTAATAGTCAGTATGAGAGTGTCTGTGGGAAGTGGACAGTATCTGAGATCACCAAGCTTGCTAAAATACAAACAAGACTGAACAGGAAATGGAGTGTATAATCTGGGACGGTTTCATCCACACTGTCTACTAGTGTCTACTCTAGACACTATCAATAGTTGTGGTCGCAGAACAGGCTAGTTTGATCTATCCAAATCTGAACCAGAGGCCATTCGAGGCTTTTCCCTGTTTTATTACCAAGTGCAGACAGACCCTCTGAGGCTAAATGAAACGTCTCCTGTGAAGCCCATATGAAGGTGTTTGGAAAGTTCTTGTCCAACCACTGCTTACAACAAGAAAAGTGGTATAAAGGACCATTCTGAATAGTAACATATTTCACCAAGGAAAAGGGCACTTTTTTGCAGTACGTTTCAGTTTCCTTGGAACACACTTGAGATTATTCAATATCTCCTGTGACAAAAGCTTTAATTTAATGGCTATTAAACTAACCTAGCTATCCATGCGGTAAAAAAACCCCCACCATCTTTTCTTACCATAATAAAATAGTTGTATATCATTCTTAGACACGTAGTACCAAACACTACTCACCTGTTTCAGTAAGATCTATAAAGATTATTCTGTTTTTGTGACATTTTCTTGAATCTGGACAGCAGGTTTGGAAATTATGATGACAACAAAAGCTAAAAGACGAATGTATACTTTGTTGCTACGAAGTACAACCATATATGCTTTGTCTCCTTAGGAAAATAAAGCTAAAAATGCCCACCTTCTCCTTGAAGATGCTGCTCCTGAAACAGTTAACTATAGCATTTTCACAGAAATATTTTATGTTCACCATGTCAGCATGTGAAGAGGGACTTTAAAGCAATCGATCAAAAAGCTGTGGTCATCTGCTGCAAATTGCTGTCCCCAACATATTTTTTACAATATATCTAAATATAAATAAGCTAGAAGAAAAACTCCAAGATGTCTCTGCAAACTATTATAAACTTCTGCTCACTTATGGATTTATAAATTTGCCATCCATTATTTGGGATTTCCAAAAGTAATAAATGCATATTTATTAGATCAACATAGAGAGCTTAATATAGATTCTTGTTACTTGCAAAGTCTGAGAAAATAGCATGAGCATATGTGGTCATATTTTAGTAATTTGAATTGCTATAAAACATATCAACAGTGAGCAAAACTCAAGAAGCTCCAAATAAGAAGACACACAGAGAGAAAATAAGATCTGGGATTATCAGAACACAATAAAAAAGATAGGAAAGCAGAGATGAAAAAAATCTTCCAGAATGATTCCTCTTTTTAGTCTTTGCAGACACCTGGCTGTCTTTGCCTATAGTGCAAAATCTAGGAAGTTGCAATTAAGCTGGGTGTATAAGAATTATTTTATTACCTTATAGTAAGTGGAGATATTGCCATACATTCATCTTTAGTCTCTGCATTCAGATATAAAAAGGAGAGGAGGGGAGAAATTCTACATTGAATAAATCTCCCTGCCATCACAATAAATATAAATGGTTTGTTATACAGACCAAGGACACTCTGATCATAGCAAATGATGAAAAACACTAAGACGGTTGCTGGTACTTGTAAATCTGCAACTCTGAAGGGTGAATTAACACATAGGTGTACACTGACAGGAAGTAAAAATTACTATTGCTACACCTCAGAGGTTTTATGCTACTTTCAAAGAAAAAAAAAAGGAAAAAAAAAGAAACTGGAGAAGTTGAACAGAAGCAGAAACAGCAAACTGTAAAACAATGACTGAACAAAGAAACCAAAAATAATGTTTCAAAAGCTGATGCAGTTATTTCATCACAGATATCCTAAAGTATCACTATTTAGGCTGCAAATATGCTGTGGATCAAAAGACACAGCATCTCCAGCACTGCAGAATTATGGAAAAGTTCAGGTAAAAGATACATATGTCAAAAGTTTGCAGAAGCCTGGATGCAGTGAATTTAGCAAAAAAAAAGGAGGTAAATATGGCACAAGACAAAGAGGATATTCAGTAACATACATCACTGTTTCGTTTCTGGTTTTTGACTATCAGTGGTTCATAGATCTAACCATAAGGACTGGCAAGCGCACAGGAAAGGAAATCCTATGCCAAATGGTTCTACACGCAATTTAATCATTTACAGAGATTACTGCAAAGTAAAACCAGATGCAAAAACTCTGCAAGAGAACTAATATGCACGCCTTTGGTCGCTCTTTGGTGTAGGTCATGCGACTACCATCTCAGCTTTCAAAGAGCAAAAGGATTGGAAACAGGCCCTCCTCCTTCCTGCAGGATGGCAGCTTATCAGCAATACTGTACTCCGTTCCAGACAGTCAAACGGATGCAGTTCAAAAAAGACCCCCACAAATGGCTTTGGGGCCTGAGGGACTGATTTACGAGGAAAGATGAAAAGAATTAAATATGCATAGTTTAGCTAAGCATTGATTAAGGAGAGATAAGCTAACAGAAATGTGAAGGGTGAGACAAAAAAAATGAAGGTTATACAGGATATAAAGGAAATGAACGAGGAAAGAAAAAAAAAAAACCAGAATGAGTGCAATATAGCGAACATTTAAGCAGAGTGTGAGGAGAAAAACAACACACATTGGTGAGATCACCAGGAGTGCAAGATCCCTTGCTTGGTACACTCAGGGGATCCCTATAGAAAAGAAACAAAAAAAGGCACAGCAGTGTGCTACCTCGGGAACTCAAGGCAGCTCCTTGAGCCAGCTCTGGCATCCCTGCACGGGATGGCCCCGCATAGCTTTGCTATAGACAGCCCTCCCCTGAAGTCCACCGGCACGGCCTCTGCTATGTGGAGCGACGCTGTCGGCATGCAGGAGCCGCTTCCTCTCCCTCACAGGGCAGGCATAGTTACTGGGTATGTCCCAGCTAAGCCTGGGCCGTGACTGCCATGCCAAGGACTTGGGCTAGTCTCCACTTGATCTTCATGTATGATGGTCAGTTAAAGCAGGCTGAGCACGTGTCCTGACAACAGAGCTTGTCACAGTATCTTAAGTAAGTTCACCTCTCACCTTCACCACTATCCCCATGCTGTTGGGTCACACTACATAGCCATACGTGGGACTATAACATAAAATAGGTACAGAGGAGCACTGTATCATATTCGGCTGTGGGCACATGACAGCAGCATCACTTCTCACTTTTAGGCTAAGCAAAAATGAACAACCATCTCAATCCTTCGTCTCTTGAGGAAAAGCAAGGAGAAACAACTCCAGATCTTCTGGAAAACTGTAAAAGGGCAGAGTGATAATGGATGAATTCCTAGTTTACAGGAACCTTCAAGCTCTTTACTGAGAAAATAACTAGACAAATAGGCAAACGATGCTACAAAGCTATCAAGGAAACTGAAGTGACATCATAGAAATTATTATTGCAGCTTCAACTTCATGACTCAAAAGACAGAAAAAGTGTCTCTCAGACACAAAAACTATATATTCATTGGTGATCAGGAATAATTCTGTTGTTTAGATTGCTTTATGTGCTTTTCTTTTCACAATTGCTCATGATTTACCCTTGCCACTACTTTAACAGCACAAATCAAATATTTATGTACAAGGCAAAACATCAGAACAACTAAGCACTCATTTAAACTGCAGTTTGAATATAAAATTTCTCTTGTTTCACATACAACTGAGTGTCAATTAAAGGATGCACTAACTTCACACATTTTTATTGCTTCCTCTAGTAAGTTATTAAAGACAATATTATCCTCTCTACAAAGATTGACCAAAAAAAGGAAAATTTCTAAAGACCTGTCTCCCTGCTTCTTTTTCCTCAGCTTCGATGCCACCATTTACCAAACTTTCACAGCTTCCTTACGTAGTAAAAGGATTATATTTGAAAACCACCAATTAACTTTCAAAATACAACCTTATCAGAGCACACTATTTTCAGCAGATGTCTTTACAAGGTCTCATATAATTTTTATATGTCATATTTCATAACAGGTTTTCCATCAAATGGCACCACAGCAGGACTCCATCAGCCTGAGGTGGTATGCCCCAGATCTGCTGTCTACATAATCTAAATATGACTTCGATCACTTCTGAAATGTCATGCTGCATGGAAAAAACATTCATAATGGCATTTCCAGCCACACAGATCACATCCCATACTTTGCCTCTTCCTTAAAATGCTATTTTCTGTTTTAAAATCGTATTGAAGTATAAGAGAACAAAACACTTCCATTGGGAAAGCCTACGGGAACTTTCGTATTCATCCAGGTAAAGAACTAGTAATAGATGACAAATACTCTTCCTCTACTCCTGTTCTCTCTTGGTCACATTCCATATCAAGTGTCTTACTGGACCACAAGAGATTAAAATCGCCTAAACCCAGGGCCTCTGCACCACTTCGTAGATGGGGAGAACTTGTTATATGCAGACGTGTTTCAGGGTACAAGAAAGGAACTGGCAAAGAAAGCAGATATGATGGTACTATTGACATTTGCATTTTTACATATTATAGCACACTGACCCATATTATCTATTCCCTGAGGGTGAATCTAGCAATAAAATGCTACAACTTGAAGATTTCTTTTAGCAAGTCTTATTTTGTTGCTGTGTTCACACAACGCAGTTGCTTGAAAACAAAATAAAATGATACATTTTAAGAAACAATCAAATACCAAATTACTAGTTTTGGCAGTTCTCCACCATGACATATCATCAAATTTACGTTAGGACAACTATCTATCTGTTTCTGATCAAACCAGACTCCCACTGACTTCACTGATTTCTATCTTCTTCTTTAAGAACAAATTAGAACTACTTTAAAATTTTAATTGCTTTATTGTTTATACTGTGGCAATTTTGATGTAGATGCAAAATTCCATGAGACTATTTTTTTTTCAGAAATGAGAAAGAAAAGCAATTGTGATAATTCGGATAAGAATTTCATGAATGAAAATAGGTTTCATATCCTCAACGCTTTCAAAAACTGCTTAATACAAATTGGTAAAATTTACACAATTGGAAATAGAAAATTTCACGCTGTTTTCTAATTTTGCAGTAAGCTCCTAAAATGTAAAACTGGAATTCTGAAGTTTGAGGCATGCTGTCTAGTATGGTGACCTTTACAACCTTCTTTCATCTTGTCTTCCAGATAGGTATATTTCTTTACTGTTAAAAAAAAAAAAAAAAAAAAAAAAAGAGAGAGAGAATGAGAAGAAAACACCAATCTGGCTAAAGTACTGCAAATATAAGAGACTTCTTTATAATGTGAAGTTCATGATAAAGTTTTCTACAGAAAATGCTGATGTGTCTCTGTCATTACAGATTTCTCACCGAGGGAAACGAAATGATGAAATAGGAAATTATTTCTGGGATGACTATAATTTACATGACAAGTGCAATTACAAGAATCTATTCTTAGTATAATATTTTACTGGAAATCTTGTGGTCTTCAAATGTCAAAGTTAATATTGCTTCTCTTGCTGCAATTTCAAACCATATTTTTTCCTAATAGCAATTTAATATAAATCTTCTATTTATATTCTCTACATAGGTTTTATTCACCTAGACACACACACTCTCCAAATTATTAATTGATGAGTGTTACAAAGGGGCAAACATTATAATTGTACTATTTTATCACCTTTCATGTCTAAATAGAGATATCAAATTAAAAGTTCTTTTTACTGCTTTCCTGGTATTCGTTCTCATGATTTTACAAAACCTGAGTTTCAGTCACAGTCTCATGAAACCAGTAACTCGAGATCAAAAAACCAAATCTAGTGTCATGAGCTGATACAGAGGAACTAGAGTTTTTTCTTTTTCCTTTTCTTTCCTGTTGTCCTGCACCTATCCTGTGATTAGAATAAGAGTGACAGTGAGAAAGAGAGGAATTCTTTTTTCTAGTTGTGATTGCATTTTCTAGATGTAGATTCTTTTTTGCAGTTTATAAGATTAGGAAAAAAGAACGTTCCCAGAATTAGAGAAAGACAAATGACTTCGGAGAATCGGCACATTCTCCATGTCCCATCCAGTTGATCCTTTGTTCTTTCTGGAATTCCTGGGATGGAACCAACCTCTTTTTCTCCCAATCTCATTTTGGGTAGGCAGGTTCTCTCACTTATGCTCAACCTCTCATTTCACTAACAATGCTAACCTCATGTCATAGGTCATGGTGTCATAAGCATGTACAAGTTAAAGTTAATTTTCTCTGCAGCCATACTGCACTTAGCTCTCACTGCAGAAATAAACCACAGAGCTAGAGCTGGCTGACACAAGCATGAAATATCTGCTTAAAGGAAAGGGAAGACTGTTGAATAGATGCTGGCATAGACATCTTCTATTTCTCTCTCTCCTTCCTACCATCTGTTTAAATTTTTTTTGTGCCCTGAGCTCCTGGACAGTAGCAGGCTCATGTGGCAAAAGGACATGAGAGTTCAGAGGAACACCATCAGAAGGACTGCCTGACTGAATACCATCTGAATCAAGCTCAATTCCTACTTGTCTGTAAACGAACACTAGTGTATCATGTACCATCTTCCCCTATGTCTTTCCAAGCTGTATTAGGTTCAAGCAGAGCTGCATAAGGTTTATCATGGCACATGCCTGAAGCTGCAGAACATTCTGGTAATGTAAGAATTGCTGAATTACTTGGCAAAAGCTCACAGACTGCATTCAAAGAGAGTTTTGACAATGAGAGTTTTGGGCGATGCATCTGCTTCCACCAAAATATTCCAGAACATGATAATGCACTCTATCCTATAACCCAGGTGAAAGAGACACCCTGGGTGAAAAGTTCATCCCGCTATTTTAAGTGCTCTAGTGGTTAAGAATTCTGTTGAAAGAAAAAAAAAAGCATAAAAACAAGTTATGAAAAAAATGAGGCAAAATTAAATGGAAAATGTAACAGTAACCAAAAAATTTACCTTTTCATATTCATAAATATGATAGTAACTTAATTCTAAAATATTTGGTGAAATAGTGTGAAAAATATTTTAGATGATACCCCCAAGTATTCCACTGCTGACTTCAGCCTTTCAGGCTAAAAAATGCAATTAAGGTCTCTGAGATTGCAGATAAGTCAAAACTATATGAGTAGGAGGCAACACAAAGAAGGAATAAATCGCTGTAGATTACAAAATCTCTTAAGAGGTTACAGCAACATTTAAAGGCCAAATCTTTCAGAGTATCTTTTATTCTAATTAATTTTCTTCACTGACAGTTTTTGCCACTTATTCAGATACTGGGGGTAATGAGGTCTGGATGTTAGAGAGAATTATTGTACTTGCTTTTTATCTGGATTCAAGTCCTTGATAAAATTTACCAATAAACATCAAATTAATATTTTCATCCTGTTTCTCTATAAGTATTGGTCTGTTAAAAACACAATTCAGTGTTTTGATATTCATACAAAGGACATGAATGAAACAGAGACAAAGATAAGACCACCCCGAAAGCAGATTCTGATGTTTATATTTGATGACCTAATATTTGGACGAATTCACTTTGCTCAGATTTTTAGCTGGTATGTGCATAACTTGTTACAAACATTTTAATTCTTTTTGGATTTACAGATCACTGGAATATTTATAGTGGAAACTAGATTCTACAGTAACGAATTTAAGCCATTTGAGAATAGTCTTGTTCCTTATAGTTACCTTGGAAGATCCCATAGAAGAAGTCCACAGACCTCCAGAAGACTGGTAAAAAACTGTGGCCGTAACACAAATATGATGATACTTATGCCATTTACAGGATACACAAGGGAAAGAAGATAGCAGCATGGTGCTGTCTAATTTACAAAATCAAATACATATGTGCAGTCTGTCACACACATCCTGAGATAAGGTGGTAGGCAGCAAGCAGATACTAAGCTATTCTCCTATGTATTCTCTATTCTAGATAGTTTACACTACCTACCCTTTGCAATGAAGCTGCTAGCATGGAAAGGGACAGCTCTAGGCAGGAAAGATATCTGGCTACAAAAGAATACGGCCATTAGTACTAACAGTGTAAAACAGCTGGACTCTCAATGGATGGACAGGAATAACAAATTTGGGTTGAATACTGCCTATGTATCTTAAATGTTCCAACTGCTAGTTGAAGCTTGGTATGATGGCAGGTATCAAGCAGCATATGGCCTCATCCCAGAGCATCACCAGGATGGTAGATAGGGACAAGCCCCTGCCAGACACTGCCCTGCTTTAACCCCACAGATGCTTAGACCAGGTTAGACTATTGACCTCCCAAGGTCACTCTCAAACATAAATAATGACCCTATGACAGCAGGATCAAGGGGAAAGAGTGACACAGTACATCTCGTTTTCACAGCTTCCTAGTGGGAAGAGCACTTTGAAAAAAAAATATACAAAAAGAAGGAAAAAAAAAAAATATTAGTCAATTATGCTATAGTGGTAAGAGGTCACATCTGACCTCTCCACAGTCTAGTTTGCAGAGATTAGAGAAAAGAAAAAAAAAATTGCAGACATCTGCAAAAGGCAAGCACAAAGCACTACAGTTCATAAAACATCAGTTTTTCAGTACTACTAGTTTACACCTTTAATTATTTCCCCTTTTCCCAAAGTCAACTCAGAGACCGCACTCTCTGCAAACACATTTCCTGTGGTTCAATATCTTTTCCCACTGATAAAGAAATCACCAGAGTAATGGCTTAAATATAATGCAGGGTGTAAAGAGTTATCCTCTAGCCATGGATTGGTTCAGCTGCTCTCAGCAGATCTTAGACCATCCCTGGTGCTGCCATCCTGCATTCAGCCCTTGTCCACAATTGACCTCAGCTGCCAAATGCAGAGATCAGCATTGCAATGGGCATGCTAAGTGAAATGATAAGGCTCAGGAGAGGCACAGGAAGGAAGCATTTCTCCTTCTCTAATTACAGGTGGCGAAGGAAGGAAGCACATCTGCCACTTCTGTATGGAGAAACACAGGGAGAGAAACGTCCTTCTGACCCATTACAGTCAGCACGCACCACTATTTGGAAGGAAAACATGTTATGTGGTAATATACTGATTTAGCGATTTACTGAGAAATTCCTTATTACTAAATTCTGAATTTAGAAAACAAGAAGCATATAATATTCTCAAAACTGTACCTTCAGCTTTCCCTGTGGTGTATTTTGGTCCTTCATCCCTGCCCTCTAGCCAATGCAATGAGCATCTCAAGGAGTCACAATCTGAATCTTTTTAATGAGAGATCTTCACAGTCATCCTTATCTCTTTCCAGTTAAGGAACCTATAGCTTCACCAAGGAGTTACATTTATAATATGCTATTGAGCATACACAGGGACATATATAATTGATTGATACAGCTTAAATTTAAGAAAGTCATTCTAAGGTAAAAATAGACAGAACAATACTTTTCTGACACCTTCAAGATGGCTATTATGCTGCAAATTCTTCATTTGCATTTATCCAGTTTCATGACAAGCCTACAGACTTATTCTTAAAATGCACCCTTAATACTGCACAGTGAAACTAAAGTAACCCATCCTTCCCTGCACGAACAGGGAATTTCAGTTTTTAAGTCCCACTGGTATTAAAAGCATTTCCACATACAAATCCCACTAAATCCAGACAAGAGGAAATCCTAATGTTTAATTTCTCCTTGAGTTAGGAAATTACTTCCAAGGCACTTTATTTGCCTGGTAAAATATCAAAGAACAACATTCTTGATTTTTAATAGTAACAGTGTATATTAAAAATGGTTTCAGAAATCACCTTACTACGCAAATATAATAATCTAGGGAAAAAACCTTTTACAGATGTGTGCCATTTGTCATACATAACTAAAAGTCTGAAGTTTTCCCAAGTCCTGCAGTAAAAAAAAAAAAAATGCATTGCTAACAAAGTGCTCCTCACTGTCTGAAACAAGCATTTGAACAATAATGTGTTAATCTTATGCTCAAACAATGCATGTTTTAAAAGGCAAAAATAAAAAAGCCAGAAAACCATGAAACTGTGAAGACAAGCACAGTCTTGATAGGCAGACCAAAAAAAGGAAAAAAAAATGCTACTAGGAATTTGCTCTGCATTGAATCAATACATTTAGCATAGCTCCTAATTTCAGTTCTTAAGGGAGTAGCTTGGGGTTTTTTTAAGTCGTTTACATCAAACAGCCATTAAGGAGGGATGTTAAAGGTTTGATCTATAATAGATGATGAGATATGTTCTTAATTAGGAAAATATTCTCATTTGTATTGCTCTCATAAATTCCAGAGTCATGTCCAAGGTTGTCCTTACAGGAATCTCTAACACTATCAATGACATGCTGCTTCTTTTAGGATGCTGTTTCCTTCAATGAACGATTAAAAAATATAAAATAAAAAGTTTAAAAGCTAATCACTATGAACTTCAGAATCAGCATATTACCACACAATGAGGTTACCCCTGAACAGAGAAGAGAAACATTGCCTGCATATTCACATGCAAAGTAACAACTCCCCTTCCTGACTACCACACTGACATCATGCAGCATCTGCCTTCTACTTTTGCATATTCATTGAAAAGACACACCTCAGAAAATAAAAAAGACAGACTTATAATTGAAATAACCATTTGGCTTTTTACTTACAGCATTTGATAAAATGGTAATGAGACATTCTTTCATCTCAGGCTGCAGTCTTGCTACAGGTTTCAGCATTCTCTTCTGCTACAACTGTCATGCCCAGGAAATGCATTATTTAGAGCCCTTCCTCAGGTATCCAGTGCACCTCAGAATAGATTATTTAACGTAGCTTCTGTTCCACAATCTTGCAGAGGCGCCCGAGTCATCCTCACCCGGCTGCCGGAGTTATGATAAACCTCCCTGTGTCTCCAACCATGACTGCTGCACGTGCTATTGTAGCAGGATTGATTGACACCGCTCCTAATCCCACGTCCCCAGGAATAGAAGGATTTAATTGGCGTGCACTTGCAGCCACATTCTCCCAGCACTGAGGTGTGCTGCTGCACTGCGGCTCTCACAGTCCTGCCAGTTAATGGCTTTTCGATAGCTTCCAAATGGCAGCAAACTAAGCTTGATGAGTGGGCTCGAATGAAAGAGCACAACATAGGATCTTAATTTTTATTTGTGCATGTTGTTTTTTTCTGCCAAGTGTGACCAGATTCCTAGCCGGTACTAAAGCATGGCTATTTTTAGCAGCCACCAGTTGCTGTGTGAATAGGAAATTGATACAGCTTGCCAAAAATAACCACCTTTACCATCACAGATCATTTTGTCAGTTTGTTTTAAGGTTAAAAACTCAGGATAGAGCTCACAGCCATCTTCACACTCTCCTGGTTTATGCATGGGCTCATTTCAGTTGAGCTAAGAAATATGTTTCTGTGCACTTTCCTTAAAATTTTTTGTCATTTCTCTGCAGCATATGGCATCTTTTACCAAAGCAATATTTATATCAGAAGAAAGGAACTGCATCGTCTGCATGGTATGTAACGTGTGTGTGTGTGTGCTCTCTAATGATATCTTAACCACTAATTGTAAGAAAAAATGCCTCACAAAATACATCATATTTAAATATGAAATAAACTCCACTGAAAGCAAGTCCACACAATTCTTTTAGCAACCCTCCAATAACAAATCAATGCACTGACGCATTACCCTGTTTCAGATTAAGGGCACACAAAAGGCAGACCTGCATTGTATCTTAAGCGTTCTGGCTGCATCATCCTCTGCACACAATTCCTGCATTGCCTTTTGCGGAATTGCCACCCAGGAACATGGTTACTACATATATGAGAAACCGCAGAACTACAATAAGACATTTTAAATTTCAACTAGCAATTAAAAAAGTACTCAAAGAAGATCTGCTCTCCCTGTGTGACGTGTCACAATCACTGCCTCACTGAGAGATCATAGAATCATAGAATACTTAAGGCTGGAAGGGGCCTCTAGAGGTCATCTAGTCCAACCCCCCTGCACACGCAGGGTCTCTTAGAGCACATGGCACAGGGTGATGTCCAAGCGGGTTTGGAAGATCTCCAGAGAAGGAGACTCCACCACCTCTCTGGGCAGCCTGTTCAAGCCAACATGATAGGCTGCACATATTTAAATATTATATTAGTCTGAAAGTCTCACATTAGTCTAGACATTTTAAACAGCAAAGTCGGTGGTGGTCAGCAACAAAACAAGGAGTAATGGGTATAAATTAAAACACAGATAGTTCCATCTCCAAATGAGGAAGAGCTTCTTTACTGTGAGTGTGACAGAGCACTGGAACAGCCCAGAGAGGCTGTGGAGTCTCCTTCTCTGGAGATCTTCCAAACCCGCCTGGATGCCACCCTGTGCCACGTGCTCTAGGGGTCCCTGCTGGAGCAGGGGGGTTGGACTAGATGATCTCTAGGATCCCTTGCAACCTCAACCATCCTGTGACTATGTGTGAAAGGAAAAAGTGTCTAGCTATTTAGTAAGGATTACTAATTCAGGTTCCATTAACTATTCTGCAAAATTGCCACAAAATAAAAAAGATGCATATTCACAAGCTTTGAAAAATCCATTTGCAAAACTTTCGGTGAAATCAACTTCTAGTTAATGACCATACATTTCAAATTTTCAGATAAAACATATGCAACAATAGTTTTGCAGTACTTAATTAGCATTCTTTTCTTCCCCTGAAAACATGATACTTCAAAAGAAAGAAACACAGAATACAGAAATAACCAGGGGAAATAGTAATAAATTATGTAAAACACAATACAGTAACCACATTACTATGGAAATTTTTTACTATATGGCTCAGCAGTCAAAAGTAATTACATTTACTCAGACTTTCTTTCACACCTGTATGACACTACCCCAGTTTGGGCCATATGGCTTATAAAATAAACATATACAGTGTTTTAAGTGGCAATGTTAGTCATAGTTCATAAGCAAGTGCCAAGTAATCTGACAAAAAGCCTTTCAAGCAATTCTTATTGGTGGATATGCTCCGTACATGTTCATCTCTGGTGGTACTATCAAACACACAGACTGCCTTGTCTAAGATCCACCAACACACATCGGTTAAAAGTGGGAGTTTTCTGGGTAAACACTAGCAAACAAGAGCAACAGACAAAAAGCCTTTTCCTGAAGACAGAGATAAAAGGAAGAAGAAACATTCCTGATTTGGGCTCGAATCAAATGTGGCAAAACAGTATTTGAATGACTAACTTAAGTCTAATACACGCGTTTATCTGCTGCATTGCCCTATCAGAGATTTAGTTTGGTGCAACTTGTCTCATTTATGCAAGAAGTTAGATTGCATACTCTGCCTTGTAAAGAACCATGGAGAAGCACATTCTCTTCAAGATACTCTTTTAAGAGCATATCAATGGATGGACACCTGAACATTTCTAACGCTAGACTTTATATTTACATCAAGCTGACTGGGAGCAGGCTCCTGTCTTCTACACTTGCACAAATGAGATAACTCCAATTTCTTCTCTCCTAGCATGTGAGGACCATCTGTACATGAGGTCATGTAACTAGGGAAGCACAGGGGGCTATTTTGATATGAGAGGGGCTGCAATATCATGACATAGCATAATACCGGAGATTGCACCTTTCAGCTGGATCTTGAGACTCTGTGACTCCACTGGGTCGCATACACCCTCCTGCAGCTCTCTGTGGCCCCTCCCCATCCTCTCAACTCTACGTGCCAAAAACTTGTAGTCGGCTGCTCGAGTATCCATGACAGCCTGCAGGTGAATGAAAGACAGGCGCCAACCCTATTTCAGTGTCAAGATGTGACACTTGGCAGGCAGCTGCCTCAAAAGACCTTTCAAGACCTTTAGAATATCATCTGTGTGTGGTTATTTTAGAATGTTTAGTTTCATTACCTTTGTAATTTTCATTATTGGCCTTTGCAAAAGAAGCAAAAGTTTAAATAAAAGAAGATTGTGTTATGTATTTCTGGCAACAGGGAATTTCTAACAGGCCGAAAGGCAGCACAAAAGGAGGATGAAAAAAATCTCAGAAGAGTGATGGAATGGAAGCACAGGGCATAGCAAGGGGAATGAAATAAAAAATGCAAAGAAACCAGAACAAGCGATACACGCTACTGCAGAGACCTTGAGAAATAGTAGATGAACTTGAGACAAAGGAAGCCAGAATAGAAATATTTAAAGAGGAAGAAATTTGAGCCACCTGACGGAAAGAAACATGCTTTCCACTGCAGCCTTTTGCTACACTAGAAGGTAGAGAAAGAACCGAGGGAGAAGAATCTGCATTATTCATGGTGGTGGATGTCTATGTCATATACAAAGATTTCAGATGTGAGAACAAACAGGAAGATTTAGGTTCTGAAATCCATTCAAAAAGTAAAGTATTTTGTTGTCAGTGATTTTACAATACAAATTGCATAATTTGTTTATTCACCACAAGAAGACTGGTATTATCTTAGATACTTTCTCTTGACTGCATGTTAAGCAATGACAAAGGAATTCTGAAGACAAATAAAAGACAAAAGAACTAAACAGCATTTAAAATGTGACCATATAAGCTAAGAATATCTGGACAAGCTGTAAGTGCCTTGTGAAAGCGCCTTCTCTGAATGTGAGGAAACAAGCGCATTTCTATCAACACAGCTTTGCTGGTTTCAAAAGGACTACTCCACTGCTTAAGCCAGTAAGTGTACTTGGATTGAGGACTAATATCAAACCTGGTGCTTAAAAATCTAGTGGTTAAAACCAGGAGTATTCATATATTTGACTTTGTCCAGCTTCACAAAAACAAAGATAAAAGCGAATCAAGGTCAGAAAAAAGCACAGTTCTAGCCCTTTTGGAAAAATCAATTGCCACCTCTCCCTGTAGAAGAAAAGTCACTTTCATGCCACTTAAAGCTCAGCTTTCAATGAAATTACAAATTTTTGAAAGTCGATTTTGAAACTAGTTGGCCATCATTCTGATAGCTATCATGACTTGATGTCTCACAGTACACACTACTTTCATATCTTGACTTGATGCTTGCCTCAATGTTTGTCTTAGAATGAACACCTATGAATGTTTCGTAGATTAATCTAGCAAAAAAATCCACATTGCTTAAAATAAGATTTCTGTTGTCAGGAACTAACACTCAGTATTGCATTCATGTCATTAAATATTTTGTTACCCTTTTAGTGTCTTCCAACTGAAGGCACAAACTGAATATCTAGTATTTTTAGTAACTTAGTGTTTTATACTTCACATATAATTGTAAAAATCGATAGGCAAGTTCAGAACTATTTGAAAGCAATTTGAATAATGAGAAAAACACTATGACTATATGACAGATGCTCACTGTTTACATCATTTTCACTCACTGCACCAAAGCTTGATAGTTCCCTTTCAATGTTATAATTTCATTGCATTATTTAGAGGTTTAGCACCGCAATGCTTCACCAGAAAAAAAAAGTTTCGACAAATTATATTATTTAGCAAACAGTCCTTGGCTATTCAGTCCATCAACCAAGAAGCCATTTGTCAGATAATATCTCTTTGCTGTACTTTCCTCAAGAAGCTATGAATGAACCACAGCAGATGGACATACTTAGCAAGACGTACAGGCTAAAAAAGTGTCTACAGAAGAAAACACGGCAGCATTTCCAAATAAATTTCCAAAGGAACTGGTTTATGAAATTGATGTGATTGATCTATGGTCAACTCACAAAGAATTGGACTTCTCCTCTTCTCCTTTTTCCCTTTCCCCAACCTTTAAACTTTTCTCCTTTCCTGTTTCATTAGAAATGCCTTATTTTTTCAGGAAGTAGGAGTGTTCCATTCTTCTATCACAGGATCAAAATACTAATAAGATTAATAAGAAAATAGTTTTGCTTCTTCTTCTTTAATATTAACTTAAGATATTTGGTGGACCAATATGTGATTTTGTGATGGATTGGAAAAAAAAAAAAACAGGTAAAGTCACTTACAATCACTTACATTCTTACCCAGTACTGATGACCTCTAGCAGAATTTCCAGCAGAAATTACGTATGATTTGAGAGAATTGCTTCTTCCCACTTCCAGATAGCTATTTTTAGACTGTGTACTTGGAGACAAAGACCTCTCCAGCGGTTTCTTCACTAGACAAGATGAAGAAACTGTCGTACATGGTGAAAAGCCCCAGAATAGAAAAATAACAGGGATAAGTGCAAAAACGAAAACCTCACTGCTTGATACAATTGGAAAATGTTCTTCTCTGACTGGCTAGTCTTGTCTTTGGCACTATTAGTAATTTATAACTAATTTCTTCATTATCGATGAATATGTATACAATTTTTATTATTAGATATGTTACCAAATTACTGCATTTTTTTTTAAATAGAAAAGATGGCTATGATACTGAAAAGAAACTGCCTAGACACCTTAAAAAAAGTTTATGAGCAAGTACCTAATAATTAGCAAGTACTATAATCCATTTTCTAATATTCTTATTTTTGCATATCTAATTGATATGGTAATTTTAAAATCAGGAGACAAATACTGCCATTATTAGGGTTGGTTAAAATGTTGGTGATAGAAGAGAAGAACATGTAAGGCACTACTTTGGGCAAATGTTACTACAACAGACTAAATCTCGAAATACTAAAATCTTGGCAACGTGAAAGGACTGTAGAAGAAGTAGTTAAAATGTAAAGTGATTAAATTTTGAAAAGCTTTATTTGACAGCTGAAAGAGAGAAGAATTAAGTGTCAAATGATAAACTCAGTCTCTTCAGGGACCGTAAGAGAGCAACGACTGTACAACTGGGAATGGTACAACAACTGGTATCTCAAAGATAACTCTAATCCTAAACTGTTCCAAAAAACAGCAAGCCTTACAATAAGGAGGAAAAAAAGACTAACTGGAATATCTCTAGAGGTTCTTTTCCTATATAAGAAAGAAGAAGAATTTAGTTGAAGGAAGGCTGTGAAAATTCAATTGCTTTAGTGACTCCTTGAATCATTGCTAATACCTTATAAAATGACAAACAAGACAGAAAAAGTAAAATTATTATTAAACAGGCTATGATTTAGT
Source organism: Eudromia elegans (assembly GCA_003342815.1). Lineage (NCBI taxonomy): Eukaryota > Metazoa > Chordata > Aves > Tinamiformes > Tinamidae > Eudromia > Eudromia elegans. Next base: position 1,496,364 of record PTEX01000188.1, read on the forward strand.
TTTTGTAGTTGTTTCTGAAAAATATGGTAGAGTAAGGTAATTGGAATGTCAGCACAAAAGTTACAAGGGCAAGTCATAACAGGAAATAATATGGAATAATCAGAATGACTATTAAATATTTTCAGAACAGTAAGCTACATTCTATAGTAAAAATATGCAGAAAAAATATATTTGTATACCAAAAAATGTGTTCAATTGTTATAAATGAAGAATGGAATAGATCTAATATCTAAGTTTAACTGACATCACACAGTATTTCTGCAGATTCAAGACGAATACTAGACAGCTGTTATTGTATTGACAAATTGTAGTTACATATTTTAATATAAGCATTGCAATCAAAGAATATTATTAAATTAAATACAATAATCCAAAAACAAAAGAAGAAAACTAGCCAAGATGCTACCCAAGATCTCGTTTTAATTTTCCCTTTTCTTTTTTCTCTTGCACTAAATTCCATATAGTTTCTTTTCCAAAACTTTTCTGCATTTCATCCTTCATGCAATTCACCTCAATTTGTTAATACCCATTTTGCTCCCAATTCTTTCTTATGAATGAAGCAAACAGCAGAAACAGGACTTAGGGAGCAAAAGAGTGCAGAGTGGCAAAAAGAGATGTCACTTTCAATGAATCAGCACTGCTGCCATAACTTGCAAAATGTAAGTATAGGCAGGTGGGATCATCATTATTTGCTGATTTTGCACACCCTCCAGTCTCTGATGGTCTTATTTATTTATTTATTCCCTCTTTTTGTCTGTCCACATAAGCTCCTAAAGTGTTCATCACTCTAAGTTCAGACCTTAATGTAGGCAGATCAGGGCTGAGTCCGAGCTGAAGAGAATGATAATCAAATGCATGATGATAAGAACTTTTAACATGACATAAGATACAACGATATGACTTGAAGATAACATGCATAAGTAGTTGAGCTCAGTGAATAATAGATGCAGAATTTACTGCAGTCAGCATAAGCATAACAGAATCAATGTCTTATCCTCAAATTAGCAAGAGATAAATTAGGAGCTGTCGAGCATAAGCACTTGGTGGTTGAAGGAGAAGGAAAATGGGAGATGTACAAAACATTAAGAAATGAATGTAGTGTAGAAAGCAGAGTGCTAAGGACATTCACCCATAGGGACATCTGACCAACAGTGAGAGAGTAACAAAACAGTGTATATGTATTTCATATATATGTTTATTTTTATATATGATTTATTTTTATAAAATGTGATGAGGTCAATTTGAGGGCAGTCAGGGAGGATATAAACTAAAATAATCAGAAAGGTGGTAGAAGAGAACCTCTCCCAGAATCATGTGGGGAAAAGACAGGTCAGAGCCACGACAGCAGTCAATAAAAAGCAGAGAAGACAGGATTCTTTCAGAAGCAGAAAGGGATTTTTTTTTTTTGGTAACATGACACAGAAACCTTATTAGTGGGCGTTGAGGATCTGCTGAAGAAGGAAATACAAGGTGCCTCTTCAGTAACTTCATCCAAACAGCAATAACTGAAATGTTCCGGTCAGATTTCAATGTTTTGTACAATCATGAATAAATAAAGAAAAAATTCCTCAACTCAGCAAGTAGCTGATTTACACATGAACAAGCAAAGAGTAAGGCAGCTTTGTACAGTTACTGTACATGCCATTAGAGCAACAATAAGCACTGGCAGACTTTCTGAATTCAGTGAAAATGGAGAAAGATGGAAACCAGTTTTTCTATTCATTACAAAACATACTTTATATTATATTTCATTCACCAATGATTTCAAAACCTGCAAATCCTATTCTTACAAAATATTCATTTTCTTTCTTACAGGAACGGCTGACCTATTGCTGGAATAATTGGAAGTTTCATTTCTTCCCTCTCAAATGATCACTTACTTCTTTCAGCCAAACATAGTATTAGAGAAGTAGAAATTACCTTCTCTTTCAAAGGGTGAGGGATATCTGAGAAAGCAACACAAGCAAAACCACATAACATGGTAAAACATGTCTAAAACAAGTGATTCTGTGGGATAAATCATAACATTCTGATCAACCTATACAGCTTGTGCTTTCATTTGCAGTGGAGTTTTCCTTGAGAAATAAAAGCAAGTATTACAGTGTGACCCAACACCTTGCCAATCAGGCAGAGGACAGGCTGCATGAGAAGTTATTCCCTTTCCCTTCACACTTCAGCTGTAATATGTAATGCTGAAATCTTCAAGAATTGCCACTCACCAATGCAAATTGTTAGGGAAGAGGAAGACATACAAACTGACTATAAACCTATCTTTCAGCATGTTTGGATTTTAACCTCAAAAGCAACAGGGGTTCTGCCACTGCCTTCAAAGGGAGCAAAACTAAACCCTTTAAAGTGGATGACCTATGATTAGTTGAAAACGACATAAATGAGCTATCTTGGATGAAAGAATAAGCAATTATGCACAGCACACCACGACTAATTTGCATAGCAACTTTCAAATGTGTGTGTTGACCTCGGTATTAACTACAGACTATGCATTTCTCAATTTCTGAAAGTCCTTCTGGTTTTAAAAACAATTATCCTTGTCATTCTCAACATACTTCTGTCAAATTCAAGGACAATACAGCACCAGGTAATGCTAAATTAATACATTTGAGTATAGAAATTAGCGAGGTTTTTTATCAGTTGACTGTAGGTCTAATCTTATAGCCTTGACTGGAGTCAAGAGTGGATAAGGCTCAGCACCTTCTACTGTCAGTCCCTTATCTATGCAAATTTGATGTTGCATAGCCAAGGGTTTATGAATTTAATTTCTTTGGTTATGTTTTAAAGAGGAAAATATCATATACGCTCAAGAATATTGGCATTTCATGAATCTAATTAAGAGTGATGCTGGCACCTATTTAGAGAAAAGCTTTTGCTAAGGACAGTTTCATTTTAGCATGTACTTAATCATTAGAGCCAAATTTTAAAACTAGACTGATATATTTTTAAACAAATTTAAAAAAAACCCAAACCCATGAAAGCTTAGTGTACAGATATACCAACAATAATATATTAACAGATCCAAAGCCCTGGAATATCGGAAATCTTTCCTTGGTATATCTCTAACTTGGTTCTCCTTTTGATTAGGAAACTGTACATAAGAACTACAGAGAAAAAGCTACAGATGGTATTCTGTGGTTCATTTGAAATGCACAACTACAGTCAGTACACCTCAAAACTGGTAAACCAGATCCAACAGTGAATGAATGGGATTCTTCAATGAGCACCCTAGATGATCTAACTATTCTTATTTTTACATTTAAATGTAAAAGTTAAATGTCTTTGTGTCTAGTCTTGGTCAAAACCCAGTAACGAGCCACATCTAAAACTTCCTTTTAAATAGTGATGTGGAATATGCTTATCGGTTTAAAAGGTGATAGGAAAGTAAGAATCTGTGAATATAGACATTTCAGACTGAGACTGAGGGTGACAAGGCTGGGAATAAGGTTGTCCTCCCTTAGCTGCTGCGAAGAGAGGGATGAAATACAGTACAAAGACTTGATCTGCATCGCAGGAAGGCTCAGTTCATAAATCATCAAGAAGTATAGCATAATCTGCATCATGAGCAAGCAGCAGACAAATATATTTAAAAAAAAAAAAAAAAAAAAAAGTGACTGGAAACCTCCAACCGAGACCCTGATTCTAAAAGCTGCTGTTCTTCACCAGGAACATTACAACCTGCTGAATACAACCTGAGATGTAAGACACAAATATAGCAGTGTCCTTCACGAGACAAGTCGGTAAGTTTTCTGCAGCAAGTCAGCTGAACAGAAAGAGGGAAGCTTTTCTGATTTATCTTTGTGCAAGCTAATAAATAGTGACTTTCACAGTTGTTGTTTCACTGATTTCATTTTGGTTGGTAAATATTTGTACGCTACTATCTATTTTGAAATCACAGAATCAAATAAATATTTTTATCTACAGTTATCTTAATCTGACTACAGACGATTTGAAGGTAGTTAGCTTACATCGAAGTGCTCTATGCCTAAAAATATAATGTTCTTAATACAGGAGGTAAAAGGACACTGTTGTGAGCTTCTAACTTACTGGAATAAAGCAACATACTGCTACAAACCATGGCTGGCTGACAGCCCTCACAATATTTCTCAAATTATTTGGCAGCTCCAGGCTACCCATGTATCCCCCACCTGTAAACTGAGAGCCGTGCAGCTCTCCAAGATGCTGAGATGTTACAAAAAAGCGGCAACGAGGGGAAAATAGAATGGATAGGTCAAAAACGCTCTCACTCAGAACAGGTACAGCGATGGCAGCAAGATATACTCTCATTATCTGGCTATTAAAAGCTCAGTTATTAACTACCCTCCTACAATACACAGTCCCTAACCCTCTGTGAGAAATACGGGCTTGAAATCTGCCACTCTCCTCACAGATGTTGTCCCTTCCTCTGATTTTCCTCCATACCAACAGAGGTACACAGTGGACAAGGAAAAGCTTTCTTCCTCACAAATAGTTTAAAAAACAAAATATTAAAATAATGACAGATCTTTTCATTTGCACTCTGATCTGGGGTAGTTTACTGTGTTCTTCTGGCTTATTCTTCACATGATAACGTTCTACAGAAATGACAGTACTCTTAGTGTTGTTTGATTTGCAGGATTCCAAGGAATCTCTTTGTAGGAATCTCTTTGAGTATCACCAGCTTTAAGGATAGCAATACCAAAAAAGCCAAATGAAGGCTTTTGAGATGGTTTTTGAGATGTACTGCTTTCAGTCCTGCTAGGTTGACCACCTGAGTGGATTAAGATCCAAGAGAATGGGAAATCAGCAGCTGTCAGTTCTGCTCTGCTGCCAGCTGCCCCAGGCAAATCCAGGGTAGGGAAAGCAGAGAGAAGGAGCCGGGATGACAGCCGCAGGGCCCTGAGAAGGACAACTACAACCAGCTCCAGCTGGCAAGCTTCCTGTGACTCGATTGTGTTAGTTCTGCCTGACCTTTGGACCCCAAACACTGCAGCAGCATACCCAGCACACTGGGGGCTGGCCGAGACGGAAGGCACGGAGCCACAGGCCCTTGGCTCATGGTCCTGTTCCCCGTATGGCAAGCAAGTCAGAGCCTCTCAGTCGTCAGAGATCATCTTTGACGGGAGTGTTTCTCTAGGATCTACGGCCTAAGAGCAATTTTTCTCGTTAAAAAACACATAGCACTGTCAGGCTGCAGCATAGGAGAACTTGAGGCTGAACAACTGCACAGAGCTTTGGTGTGTAAGAAGGGGCAGGTAAGTGTTACAGCTAGGGAGTCTGGAGCAGAAGAGTGTCTGTCCTCACCGAAAAGCAGGTGTCTTCTCCTCTCTACCAAAAAATGAAGGGGGAGAGGAGAGCAGAGTTTAGGACAGCAGTGAGATTAATGCTGCTTTGACATTCATTAGCCTAAGACTAACTCTGCACTTTGACTACCTGTGCTATATTCCTTTGCATGAGGAAATTATTTTTTTCGTGATCAACTTCTAAAATGTCTCTTAGAAATCTTCCAAAATCCCCAACCGGAGTGCCTCACTCTTCTCCTTTACTGCTTTGGCATCTTGCAGTTCTGCTTTTTTTCATATCCTACTCTTAGCTGAATGAAGGAGGCATTTTCTCCCAATTAAGGTGCTCTGCTTAGTTGTTTTGGTCACTACCAGTAGTAGTGGTAGTGTATCAAGAAGGGAAGTTGTGGAATAGCCCTGCTTAATAGTAAGTCAAAATTAATAAAACACTCTTCTTCTGACAGCAAGCACCTCTACGGTTGATTTGCTGCATCTCTATGGGCATTTTTATAAATATTCATTTAGATAAATTAATCTTCTCAAGGAGACTAAACAAAATCTGGAGACAAAATCTCTTGTGTAACTTACTAAACAGTAGGTTTGTTGTGCACAGAGAGGATTTGCTGGCAAATACACAGAGGCTACTGTTTGAATAGGTAATGTCATGGTCCATCTACTGCTCTTGGATGACCCAATTGTACTTATCCCCTTGTAGGAATGCCACAAAGAACTGCAGTGTTCATTTTATAAAGTATTCAAGAAGAAAACCAGTGTGAGAGCAAGACTGTATTTCTTCCAGTTTCTGTTCAGACCTACATCTGAAAAGAATAATAACCAACAATTTAGCTATGCTAATAATGAAATTTTGAAAGGCAGCACAAAGACTGTCTATGGATTTTCTCCACAAATAGAAATCTATGGCGTGGCAGCTATTTGATGCTAAACTAAGTAAAGAGAGGTTAGTGATTTTAGATGATCTATGTGTTTAAATGCAGCTGAGATAACAGATAGAAGATTTATCTTTCATCTTAGATGAAAGACACGATTTACATATCAAGAGTTGGTAGTAAACTAGACAAAATAACTAGTGCCGACACCAAAATTCCATGTAAAAATAATGTGAAGGTATATGGACACGTCGAGATGTCAAGAAGAGTAGTGAAGAATTAACACTACATTACATAGAGACTATGCACTATTATTAGGAAGTTGAATGCAAAAAGTGAGTAGGGAGTTATTTTTAGCAGACTTTTGAACCCATAGTAGACAAAATTGTAGAAATATATATATATCTCATAATATAGTGAAAGGTGTACAAAAACTGTGACCTTTCTATCTCTTGAAAACCTTCCTCCTGAAGCAGCCACCGGACTATAAAAACTATTTGTTAATTTACTCAAAATTAAATTGGAAATGAACATCTCTTCCCTAAAAAAGAGCACTACGGGCTCCTCTTTGGTTTTGTGAGCAGGTGCTCCAAAGCAGAGACCCCACTGACCAGCCTGTCTCACCCGTCAGGCTTCAGACTGGCAAGGCCACATGCAAAATTGCCTCAGACACACATAATGCTGTGCAAGCCTACAGGGCATCAGCTACACACATCTGCTTTACTTTTTCTTGACCATGAGGGAAGTGTACAGACAAAACAAAACAAAAAAACCTAGTTTGTTTCAAGTTTCTGCACAGAGAAAACTACTATGAACTTAAAGTTCTTTCTTCTGTAGCCATGAAAAGTGAACTGTAAAATCACGAGTGTAACCCATGGGAATTTATCACATTCATTCCACAGTAAATTTAGCACAGAACATGAAATTGAGAATTATGAGGACAAACCAGTATATTTGAAGGAAATGAGGAGCCAACCAGTGTCAAAAATAACTTTAAACTCTTGAGTAACTTGAATAGGGTTAACAGAAGCTTAGACATATACATAATACATTGGCCATTTAACTAGGTAGGTCTTCTGAAGAAAAAGTCTTTATGTGTAAAAAGGAATAAAGTACATATAAAATATGCAATTTGAGCTTCTTCACTTTTTCATTTTTTGAATATTTTGAATTAAAGAACTGTTATCTGTACAGATTCTGTACTTCTAATCATTAAACTCGGACTTTTTAAGATGCTTCTTTGTACAATCAAAAAACCCTATTTTTAGGTCAGTCCATGTAAACTAGATAGATCATGTAATAATAATAATAATCTTTAAAACCACGAAAATCTCATACTGAAAATACATGGACAGCAATATCATTACAATATGTTATCTTGGAAAGCATGCAGGAAGCATTACGTACAGTACGCTGGAGTTAGGCTAATACTAAATTCAGTAAGACATAGCAGCAAAAAGAAGGGAAGAATGCTAGCATGCATTGCAAGAAGGATTATATGGAGTTTATATTATACATAAGTTCTTGAGCAATTCATTCACAGATGAATTTAATCCTCAGTGTTTGTTCTTTTAAAGTCAGATTTTTATTCATTTGATTGGTTTTTCAACCAAACTGTTTTTATAATCAAAGTATTACAAGGGAATGTGTATTCACAAATGCCCTTATCTGATAAGGTTTCTTATGTGAAATTCCCACAGGCATACTGGGAAATTTGTGTACATGAGAATAGAAAGGTCAGGCTGTATAATCCTAGCAGCAGAGATATCACCTGGACCCCACATGTTCTGTGTAGAAATTATATTGGATACTTGTTTTTGGAAACAAGTGATTTAACTTTTTTCATTTATTTATTTGGTAAAACAAGCAAAAATACTCCTCACAATATAAGGTACTGTCTTTCAGAATTTTCAAAGTTTTGATGTATTACTCTTAAAACACTGACCCAATGTCAAACAAAGTAAGTGCTATGAAAATGCTTCTACTGACTGAAGTTGGATAAGGCAAAAAAAAAATGGAAAAGGCTTAAAATTTCTCTGGTGACTTCTAAACTGATATTCAGACCTAGCAAGTGCAGACACAGACAACGTTGGGAATACAGAAAAATAAGAGTTGCATATGCTAAGATACTGAAAATTTACACAGAAGAGGAGGAATATGAGTTATGGGGGAAAGATATCCTCTGGATTGAGGAACTGGGATTAAAGTACACAGATAAAAGGTTTCTGAGATGAAGAACCTGCTGAGCTTGATACGAGAATATAGAAACCTTGTGGTTACAGCAAGAGCTTAACCTCCAGATCTATATGAAGCACAACCCTGACACTCATGACACAGACTAAACATACACAAAGCAGTCAGATTTCCTTTTGCATAGTTGGTACAGCTGACAACAGCCCAGCTCCCATTCTCTCCTGAACCATGTGAGTCTCTGCAAACCAGACCTGAAGCATGTTTCACACCCCGAATGCAAGAGAGATGATTAACAGGTGGCTCACCTGCAGCCTGGTGTCACCTCGCAGAGCCTTTTGCTGGCACGCAGTACTTGTTTTCCTATTTTGTGCAATTATGTTGGCTCAGTGTGACAGACAGAAATGAATGGTCCTAATAATGATTGTGGTGTGAGCTGGCAGAGAAGAGTAAATGCTTCATTCCTCCAAGAAAGTAGAGATTTGTGATCTGGGAGCCAGTGAACATGAGCCATGGAAAGACTAAGGTGGCAGTGACACACTTACCTTATTACTCACCTTGCTACTGCTGGTAGCATATCCTGTCCCGACGTCTAGTAGGTAAATCTGATAAATGCAGCAGCACCCTAGGGTCCTGTAGGGCAAGTTCTGCCATAGGTAGGAAGGCAGATTGTGATTCTGCCAAAATCTGAGTTGCAGGAACTACAGGACTGATGCTTGTGTTCAGTGGTTGAGACTTGCCAAACCAATAAGGAGTCACTGTGCTGCAAGTTTTCCTAGGTAGGTGGTAGGGGTCGAAGGTTTCCTAAGCACTCCCAAGGGAGCACAAAACTGTCTTTGCAGAGTGAAGCTGCTGGTAGGTAGGTTTACACAAGGCAGTTCTGCCAAGTCCAGAGAGTCCACTAAGTTATATGAGCAATGTGAGGAGCACTTACAGAATTTGACAATTATTCCAAGGAGTGTGGCAGATGTAGTAGCAGGAGCTTTTATTCTATTGTGCTGCAGAATAATGTAGAAGTAAAAAATAAAAATCCAGGAGGAATATGCTTAGCTATACTTAAAGAAACTCTGCAGAGATTCAAGGACAAAGTTAAATAAACCATCAAAGAAGATTCAGTAAATGGACAGAAAAATAAAATTCATCTGCTATATTTTACAGATTTTAAAACAGTTTCTAAACTTCCACAAGGCACAGGGCATATAAATAAAATTGTTCTTCCACAGTGATCCTTAATCTTGGTAAGAATTCTGTGTGGTGTAAATAACAGTCAGAAATGAGTTCAAGGAAATATAATAGTCAAGACTCAAATAAGATCTGTTTTCTGGGTTTACATGCCCAATATATCCATCCATAACTAAACAGTGACAAAATGTACCAAAAATTCCAATGCCTCATTATGAAGTGTATATATAAGACAAAGATTGAGAAGCAAGTTAAAATGTTTTTTAGCTGCTACAATGAATTATAGTGTCTTTGGCATAGTAAAGAATGGAAAAACATAGATTTGTTGGGTATTCCCCCATGTCTATCAACAAAATCTATTTTCCAAGTTCTATTTGGCAGACCATGTCAATAACGTGAAGCACGATAAAAGGTTTTGTTTTGGGCTAGAAGCTACCTCTATAAAGGTAATTTAACAAAAGGAGATTACAAGTTCCTCTGGCACACACATATTTCCTGGGCAAAATACGAAATTCTTAGACCACTACATCACCTTTAAATATATATACACCTATTTTAATAAAGAAGCAAACAAACAAAACTGTCAGTTTCCAGGAATACACGACTTAGAATCTGTTTACACAAGTAGTGATCTGATCTCTAATTTCAAATGCAATTAGTTCTGTCTCTTTAAAAAAGAAAAGGAGAAGAATAGTGTAGAAGGAGGTAAAGACTAAGAGGGAAAAATATAAAGTTAAATGATGAAAACTCAAGGTGAGCTTTCATATGAGAGGCAAAGTAGTAAAGCAGCTAGATCACACCTTACTGTGAAGGGCCAGAACTATTTTCATGTCAGCGGTGAGTCTGCACAGAGAGAATAACACACAGCCTTCATCATCCACTTAATTTCCAAAGAGATCAACAAAGAGATCAAAGAGGATTTTTTGGGGGGAACTGGAAGTCCCCTATAGGAAGTTAGAACTAATGAGCTTACAGCAGCCCATGCTAGGAATAGGATAAAAAGGTGGGATGGGGATTTTGGCAAGATGCAGATTTGGCAGATTCATTGAAACGGCAGCTTTTGTAGAAATGTACATGTTTCAGTGAATCTCTTCTCGACAAGGTTGTTCAGTTCCAACATAGTATTTCTGGTCAAAACAAAACAAAAGCACCAGAACGGGCAACAGCACAGTGCTCAATATATTACTTGGCTGTGGGAGGAGCAGGTCCCACCAAAAGCCTGCCAGGTTTCCCACCAGCTTGGCTGGTGACCTGCAAGGGAACAAAGCTTGCAGTGTCTGAAGGCAGTCCTGCCATCTGGACTGCCTCCACATCATGAATCCTGAGGTTGCTGGAGGCTGCAGTTCCACGGAAGCCCTGCCATGAAGGCGTCTTGCAGGTCACTCTCTCAAGAGGTTCCCTGCACTGGAGGTCCCGGCTCCCAAGACTGTCAGGCTCCTGCTGGAGACAACAGCGAGCAAATAACATAAAAGAACCAGGCGCCAAGGGCTGAGCCACAAACCTTAGGACCTTAGTCTTGGGTTTACAGTGTCATATAAAAATTGAATAGAATGCTCCTAAACAAGTTTACTTGTTTTGTGGGAAATTACGTGTCTGTTCTGGGACAACAAAGAAGGGTGCTGTTTTCTGGAAGGACTTCCTGATGAACGTAAATATCAACAGATTCTTTTAAATGAACTTCATACAAGGCAGTTATTACATTAGGCTTCCATAAACCCAGATATCCCTTCCAGTATTCTTGTGAAAAAGATGAGGGTCAGGCCACAAATACATTGTGTTAATAAATTCTGCTTCTTATGCAGTGCAACATCAACTTATGTTGAGATCAGTGCACCAATGACGTTTAGAAATGATACTTATCCATCAGTGTTAATTTTTCACTAGGGTTTACTACAGCCTATAGTTACCACCGTCCTTCCTATGAAGGCAACAAGCAAGGCAGCCACAGGATACATGGAAGTAGTATCTGCAGAAATGGGCAGCAGAGTAAAGAGGTTTCCACAGCAGTTTATGTTTCTTAAAAAAAGAAAAAAAAAAAAAAAGCTATAGCTTTTCCTAAAGCATCCCAAGCCCAGTCCAGCTATTTTAGCTTTTGTGCTTATTAAGAGAATTAAAAGCTGTGGAATTCACTTCTTGCTCTTAAAACTTCTGTCTAGAGAGACAATTTTTCCTACTCTTCTTCACTCCCTGAAAAGGACGATGGGGGTGTGAAAGCCGAGCAGCGTTCTCTCACAGAATATAAAAGTGTAGGAGGGTCCATTCAAACAGACAGATGACAAACTTATTTTCTGATTTATATCACTTCCAAAATTAAGTGAAGCCACACATTAAAATGAAAATCACTGCAAAATGGGAGATGGAGTTTAATCGAAATTTGGAGATTTGTACATGTCCGTTTGGCAAGCTTGCTGGAGCTTCTTTTTCCAGCATTTTCAGTCTGCTTGCACATCTTTTAAAGTTTTCTTTTTGCCTGTGGCAATTTCCCCCACAGCTATAAGCCTCATATTCTGGGGTATAAAAAGATCCTATTGCTTTCAGTAAGAAAATATTCATAAGAACAAACACAAAGTAGCACGATAACAAGAAAAAATATGTATACTTCAGCCCTAAGGAAGTTGGTTATTACAAAACATTATTGAAACATTATATATGAATTGTAATCATGCCTCCACAGGTGATCAAAGCTTCATAGGTTATTAAAGCCTCAGTCCATCAGGGACTGTAAGGCAGAGCAATCTTTCCCCAAGCTGCCGGAAGTCTAAATGTCCAAAGACAATGGGAAAATGGGATCGATATCACATTGAAGTGAAAAGAAGCAGGGCAAAATATCAGAGGAAACAAACTGCATAAGCCAGCACAGACCAGCTGCTTACAATTGCTATGCCCAAAGCCAACCAACTTTGGGCTTCTGCCTGCTTCTTAAATTTAACTTGCATTTTCCACATTCTTCAGCTCCCAAGTACCGCAGCATCGAGTGTGAACTACGACTCGGCCCTGGGCGTTTGGTGTGGGTGATCTTCCGATGCTGACACGGTTGTTCCCCTTTGCTAGTTCATTCTGGTTGCCAGGACCCGCTGCCAGCCTGCTAGAGATCTTCATCCCTACCACACAGCGTGCTTCTAAGCAGCTGTCACAGCACACAGGGCTCAAAATCTGGTGCCAGGGAGTTAACTGTTCAAGTATTTTCACAATGTGGGAGGGGAGGTATAACACTATGCATAATGCAGGCACACACACTTGTGTTTGCACTGGAATTAGCAAGTTTCTGAGATGCTTGGAGGAACGTTAGGTCAGTAGCTATATCAAGTCAGGCCGTTTGCTTTGCTGATCTTAATTCCCATGCAATGATAGATCTCGGTTGTCAGATGGCTCGCTAGCTATTTTCTATCTTGTATGTTGGCAAATTGTAATGCAATTCTAAATCCACATTAATTCTATACCACATCTAATGACAAATGAGCTAATCGTGATGAAATCTTTACTGAGGTTCCTTCGGGTTACTTACTTAAGCTTCTGTCAGTATTCCACAGACATTACACTCAAATTAAAGGATCATTATGGCATATATTGAATATTTAGCTTCACAGCAGGTAAGTTCTGTTTGATACATCTAAGATGCTGAACAACAAAGTAGGCTCTTTTACCCACCCCACGAATACCACTAAACCTGATGGGATTACTTTATGAAAACGTTCTTGCGATTACCTGTTTCATATTCATATTTTATTTCATATTACCTGTTTTCATATTTTCATTCATATCTTGCTAGAGATCTCTTGGGATTGCTCCAGCATTCACAGCACTGCTGGCACTTAGCACCAAGTGACTATGTTATTCTTACTGTGCAACTCTTACAAATCTCTTCTGCCCTGGTGCAAAATACATTATAGTTCATACAGTAAAAACCCTGGAAGACAAGGCTGCCGATTGTTCGCTTTTGTTATCATCATTGCCATCCCCAAGTTACACATACTGCAGAACTGGATGCTGCAGAAAATTGCTAGCTAGCGCTGTTAATTTTATTGGTAGTGTGCTCTGCAAGCTGCTGTGGACTATAGGTGCACTGAAGATTTTCCCTGAAACTTTCAAAACAAGTGCTTTAAAGTTACTTCCCAGGAGGCAAATAACTACCTTGGCCTCAAAGGCACCTGGCAATCACTATAGAGCAGCACTTAAAACAAAAACTAAAATCTTCTCTCTTTGGGGAAAAGTCCTCCAATAATCTCATCTATCAAAGGATAAAGATATAATATCACTGTAAATCACTCCACTATACATACTTCTAACCTCGTTACTCTGTATGAATAAAAAAAGGAGGGTGAGTTCGCCTCACTGTTCTTGTGCTCAGGTAAAACTAAGCAGAAGACATGGCAGTGGTGAAGGTCAGTGGCAAGAGGAACTGGATTCAGATGTGAATCTCAGCTATTGGTTTTGATGGCAGAAGTGCCTAGACCCCAATACATCTAACAGTAACTTCAGACCTGCCAAGGCTTATGTTTTTCACGACACTCAAAACAAATTTCTTCTACCTGACTAAATTGGTATGAAAAATAAGGGGGCCTCCAGCTCCCACAGGCAGCATAAGCCACGAGGCTGCACAACGCTCCCATTTGTGCTTGCATGGGGCTGCATCCGCTCCCCTGAAGGCATCCAATCCATGTCCTCGCAGCACAGCAGGATTCCTGTGGCCTGCTTGGAAAACCTGGGCACTCGAGCTGTGCAGCCTGAAAGCAGCCCCTGGGGTCTGAATGTCACTACTAAGTGTCTTGAAGGAATGTTCTGGAATCTCAAAAAAAAAAAAAAAAAAAGAAACAAAATTCAGAGTTCAGAAATAACTTTCAATTTGGTAAAATCTTCCTATCCCATGGACAGCAATAAGTAACAGTGAAGGGGCAACAACTGGAGATGCACACAAGTCAGTACTTCTTTTTTCCTCATCTTGGGCTATTTTACAAATAAGCAGCCTTCACTGCTGACACAATCAGTTAAGAAAGGGAAGGGCATGTGCATTAATAGCTTGTATTACTAAAGCATCGCAGAAGTCCTTCATAAGAAGCAAAAAATAAGATCAGCAAACAGGTAGTTGAGCAATTTCTTCTAAACTACAAATAAGATTAGACTGTAATCACAGTCAACCTGTTAGAGAACGGCAAGAGTTCTATAGTTCTCCTCCTTCCCACAGGAGACTATGCGTTTAAAAACATATTGGGTTTTGTTTGTTTTTTCATAGGCAAAATTGAGGCACTTGCATGAGCCTATAACAGTGCTAATTCTCAGCACTCTGAAAGGTGGACTGGACTAGAAGTGACCCACTTACCACGTTCTGGGTGAGTGGCCTTAAACAGAACACAAATAATTCCCATCGGGAACCACTCTCCTGGCTTGGGTTGAAAGGCTCTAGTGCCTGGATCTTTTTTTTTTACAAAAAAAAAGAAAAGAAACTACTATGGGCCGAAGTCAGGGGGTACTCAAAAGAAAACAGGATTAAAAAAAAATAAACAAACAAACAGAGAAACTCAGCATGACCCAAAGACTTCCAAGTGATGGTTTCACAGCATTCTACAATAACACTGTGGCACATTTCTAACACTGCCACTTCATTAACAAGAAGATACTACTTTCTCTGCAATGATGCCAAAAAAAAGAAGACAAAGCATTTTTGGCTTTGAAAGCATTGCTGTGATTTCTAAATCAACTGCAGCACAAAGAACACTGGAATACAATTATACCTGTATTAGAAGAGTGTTAAAAAAAATTACATGGAATGAGAAGAAGCATTGGCTTTTTAAAGTCCTGAAATATACAAAGCTATTTTTCCTTGAGCAATTACAATACAAAGAGATAAAACAATAGAATATACAATATAGTTTTGATTTTCCTCATTAAAAATATTTCTTATGCAGAAACAGAATTCCTTCATAGCTGCTTCTGGCTATATAGATATTTCCAATCACGTATACTGTACCAAAACCCAAGTCTTTTATAAATACCAAGAATAGTCATTAATGATCATAAAGGGTAAATCTGGCTACATACCAAAAAAAAAAATCCAGATGTCATGTTATTCAATAATAGTGATCCTATGAACATTCTGAGCCTAAATAACAAAACAAAAAGCTTTTTATCTCACCCCCTAAAACAAAGAAAAGGGAGGGGAAATGTTTGCCCAAGATATACAAAATAGATTTTTTTACTTTGTTATTTTGTTAAAATGGTGTCACTGACATAGAAAACAAACAGGAAACCTTAAAATATGCCAAATAGCATCTAAGTAGGATAACTTTGCATTGTGTAGAACTTTTAAAGAGAAAATTCCAGCATAAGGCTGTCAAAATAATAGCTCCAAAGGGCCCTTTTACATTTTCCTAGCAGCTAATGAATTGCCATGGAAAATGCCAGCAGACAAGCTTATGTGAGGTATCTATAAGTTAAGTCTGTTCCTCCTTCTAAAGTCTGAGCTCAAATGCTATGCTTAGCAGTGAAATACTCCCTAATGGCTCTAAACAAAGACTGAAAGAATCTTAATATATCACTGATAAAACTCTGTAAAAATTATACTCATTTTTCATATGCAAGGAGAATAGGAAAGCAAAAAGTAAGGTGGTGTTCAGCTAAAAAAAAATGCTAAAGGGCAGGAAAATACACATGAAAACTTTCACCTGCATTTTATAACTATTACAGGTATTAAAGGAAAACTAAAAGAGACAGAAAAGAGTATTTATCACAATATTTTTGTTGTGCATTTCAATAGTTTTTCACAACCTAATTTCACATAGTGCCTGGATTATAGTTGACCTGCACTCAAGAGCCTTTGTACAACAAAATAATATATTGTATTTAGCTCTTAAATAAAAGCCTTCTTAAAAGTATAGTTCTTTTGAGCAGTCTTTTGACTTGTAGCAAACAGAAGAGAGTCAAATGAATTACAAGGCAGACAATTTAGTTTCTATATAAATAGTATAACACAGTTTTGTCTTAAAATAGAGACTGACATTGAATTCACTGAAAAACGGGGTGTAAAGATTGAGACCTGCAGTCTGGGTCTTAAGTTTTGCTTAATCCTGTGCATTTTGATAAAACCAATGTAAAATCCTGCAGGAAAACCAAGTCAGTCACTGTGCTGATGAAGCATCATTGATGAAATGTTTGGCTGGCAGATTGTGAGGCACACGCATGTTGGGACTAAGAAAAGGCTTATGTAAAGTAGATGATCCAGGACACAAATAGCCCGATTAGCACAGAAACAGCCCATTAGCCCTTCACTAGCACTTGGAAGGCCTCGCTAAAGAAAAAAAAACTTCAGGAAACAACTTGAAAATGTTACTTGCTTTGATTGTAACAGTACAGAGTGTAACTTTCCCCTCAGTTAGTTACGATCACACAAACATCCAAAACTCCAAAAAAAAAGAGCTTTCCCATATGGAGAAAAAATAACAAAGGAAGAAGAATTTTACTGTCCCTAACTTTATTTCACAGCTACCATTGCCCATTCCTTTCTTAATCAGACATAACAGACAAAATCCCCCATGGTAAGGAACGACAGAATTATAAGCAAAATAGAGATATGTTGTCTGAACTGTGGAATATAGGAGCGTGTCCCAGGACCTGGGTCTGGGTAGATACCTCTGCTATATCATTATTCGGGTATGTTTCCTACATGAGGGAAAGAGCATGTTCTGACCAGGTCACTAGCACAGCCAATTAAGAGAGCAGGACTACAGGAAAACAGGATTATGCAAGATTATTCCGTTGAGGATGATATCAACAGCTGACAAGCCCTGCTTCACTCGGCCTCCAATCCCTTTCCCCCTCTCACGGAGAAAGCAGAGAGTCTGTCCAGGCTGCTACATCCCGAGGTCTGTAGGGGCACACAGGACAAACTAAAGTAGAGGTACGGATACAAATAGACAACTTCATTGCATCCTACTGCTGTGTCAGTCCTGGTTTTGTAGATAAGCACGGCATTATTTTGATTATGTAGTGTCAGTTTCTGGAATTCCAAGCCACTGTGAGCTTTGATTCTTCCTTATCTGCTTTCACATAAAACCTCAAATTTCCAGTAACCACAAGGATCAATCTCTAATGGCACAGGCATCTGTCCATTCAGCTGTCAAAAACACGTAATCAGCTCAGAATGTAAGCAGTGAAGCACAAATTCTATTATTTAATAGTGGTAAATATAGATCACCATTCCACAGTTTTCCTGAGAGATCCTTATTTTTCTCATGTTATTTTCCACCAAACAATTCTATTGGAAAGAACATAAACCTGAATTTACAAAGTACATCTGAAGTTCTGCTTAATGTCTACTCATAAACCACAATTTAGTGGACAAAAATTTAAGCAGTTTAGGTAAAATACAGTTTATTATATATTTTCTCTTCTCCTCCCAACAATTTTTATAGAAAACTACTTTGCTCCCAAGCTGGTATTTATTCTACAGCCAAAAGGCCTGTATTTCTGGAGAAAGGACCCTATGCCTAAATCTTTCATTGAAAGACTCTCTAGAGGCTAGCATAAAATATTTGGTGTTTTAAACTCCTGTATATTCAAATGTATAGTTGATAGAAACTTATATGCCTGTATGTATATATAATTTATATACAAATGCATACTATATATACAACATTTGTTCCAGATAACATCTTAGAAATTGCCATCTTGCTACTTTTAAATGAATTCCTATTTGCCTGAAAGTCTCCTTGAAACTGCAAATTATGATTAGGAATATATTTTCCTCACTGCTTGCTTTTTCAGACAAGCTCATCTTCAGGACTAACTTCATTAACTGCAGTACCTGTTTTGCATAAGACCAAACCAGGCTCTCTGCTTCATCCTTGAGGATTCATTTCCAGAAGTCTGTTCTAGCCAGCATCTGAATCACACAATATTAGCAGTGCATGACATGAACATACGCAGTACATACGTGAGTTCCAACTGGCTTATATGCACCTAAATGGCCTAGTTCTTTCACTTGTCTTCAAACTTCCTGGACAACTTTGGACTCTGCACTTCTTCACAAATTTGAAATAATTATGCAAGCCTTTTTTTTTCTTTTTTTCTCTTTTACTTTCTTTTCTTTTTTCTTTTCCTTTCATTTTTCTTTTCTTCTTTTCATTTCTTTTCATTTTCATTTCTTTTCATTTTCTTTTCTTCTTTCTTTTTTCTAGTATGAATTATATGTGCAGGGGAAGCTCAAAGCAAAGTGCTCACAGGTAAAGAGAGCTGCAAAGATAATTTTATTAATCTTTCTGAACAAGTTCTTTTGAAGAGCAACTTCAGTGGATAATTTTCACCAAAATTTGCATTTTGAACAACCCACGCAAGACAAAGTAAGCCCCAAGGAATGAGAAGAATAATTATCCTCTCCACGCTCGTAATTGTCCTTGCTCCATTCTGGGATGCAAAGGTAGGTTAGAACAGCTCTGCTGAACCTTCTAGTCCTCAAGAATCTCCAACAGCAGCCATCAGGAAAAGTAAAATCAGGGCAAGCATTCATGGCATCTTCCCTGATTACTCGTCCAGTCTCCAGCTACTTTCAGAGGCATTCCTGAGCCTCATAGGGTACTTAGGAACACTAATGAAATGCTCTTCTCATTAACTGTCTAAGCTCCCTTTGAACTCATGTAAGGCCAAGCTGGAAAGGATACACCTCCCCACACCAAAGTGATTCAATCATGAATTGAATATCCTTGGGCTTTATTTTCTGTATGCACCATAAGTTATAAAATATCTGGATGCCCTTTATTTAGTGTCTTACTTGAGTTGCTCACGTTCATATTCTACTGTCAAGACTTACTGACACGCAGTGCTCCACCACGCTGGTATGATGCGAGAAAAGACCCTGGCTGGCCCCAGATGCAACGGCAACTTGGGCAGAGTACATCGCACACACAAATACGGTATGTGACACCTTTACCACCTTGCCCCATTTCTTTCAGATAACCCCCCTTATAACCTTGTCAAATTCCGACCGTTCTCTTGCCCCTGCTTTTCACGCACTGACTCCTACCCCAGTCGTGTAAGCTCACCTCCTCTCTTGGACAGCTCTGCAGGTAAAGAGGAACTGCTTTTTCCAGGTGCCCCTGGTGCTGCCCCTCTGCTTGTCTGTTATAGTACGTTTTACTCCCTACTTCCAAGGCACACCTTTATTTGGGTTTTTTTGTTTGTTGGTTTGTTTTCAGTTGCTTCTAAAAATCAACCATATGCACTTTGTTCTCCTATAAGGTTCTCCTGAAAGTCCCACTCACTTTCCGACACACGGAGCAGAGAGTCTGTTCAGAAGCTCCCCTGTTCCTTCGCTCAGGGGTGGGTTGTGGATCTGCCTCTGAGCCACAGAGCCTGCCCAGAGCAGCTTCTCTTGGGAGCATGGCACCTGGAAAAAGAGACTGCAACTCACTGGAGTGCTGTTGGGTTCATGCTTCCAAAACCAAAACAACAACAACAACAACCACCTTTGCACCAAAATGAATTCCAAAGTGAATCAGAGATAACACCAATGTGCACTTATTTTTCATGGCCTTTCTACATTTTTTTTTCCAGAATCATAGTTTTTTTTCATTGACTGATTATATCAACTTTCAGTCAAATATTATTGGACATCTTTAATCTCAAGCCACTATTCATGGATACTTTATACACCACTGTTTTCTGCTCAGCTCTGTACTTTATTTTAAAATCCTTTTTACCCTCATCATGTTATTTCCCAGGAAAGTATTTTTAAGGAATGAAAAAATTGTAAAAGAAATACAACCCCAAGAAAGTCCTGCAGCATTACTGAAATGATTGACCCCATCCTGTACCAAAACTGCCCATTTCAAGGACCTCTTGATGAAAAAAGAAAAGTTTTATTAGCAGGTATTTCATAGTAGTATCACAAATTAATGATAATAATAATAATAAATGTAATTGTCTAACAAAAACAGAAATGTTGATGGAAAAGCATAAATCAGGACTAAAGCATAACGAGCATAGTTTCTAACCATCAAAACTCTTCCTGCCTTCCCTCTTACAAGTTTCTACACATGCATGAAAAAACCTAATACATTAAAACTCTAAAGTGAATTATACCCCTAATTCAATACTCTCATTCATTTTTAAGTAGACTCACACTAGAATAACAAATTCAGGACTGCTGAACACTTTCTTAAGTCTAGACTAACATCTGTCCAGTCTCACGCATACAAACAGATTTGAGAGCTCAGTTCTGTCTCTACTGTCTAAGGTCCAGCTTCTGGTGTACCCGAACAGAGGACCTCAGAGTCCACAGTGGAGAGACTATGTGGGCATAATCACCGCATCGGGAGTTTACTTAGAGAGTGTAATAATACAAAGCATAATGTTAATGGAGTAATTTAAATTTAATGACAGAATATTAAATGCAAATAATGTAAGCATAAAGTAAGTAAGGTATTAGGTAGAAAACTGTAAATAGATATAAGTAAACCAAATCCAAAAGTAAACTAAAGTAAACTAAATCCAAAATATGTCCACATCTTGTATACTCTATGCAGTTCTGGTCACTCCAACCACAGAAAGGTAGCAAAACTAGCAAAGTTATAAGAAAGATACAGATCGTCGTAAGTATGTCGTGACTACAGTACTTAAAATACCTAGGGAAAGATGCTGTAAGTAAGATTAATGAACAGAGACAGTTTCTTCCCTGTTTAATACAATATAATAACCAAGTAGTGCCACAGCTTATCACGCAGGAAGTTTACAATGAAGTTCCACACTTTAATTATATGCCATGAAAAAATATAAGTGTGGAACTTACTGCCGTATGATTCTATGGAAAGCAAGTGCAAATGGAATTGAAGAAATATGTCTAGCAATGGCTTTTAGGCATCCATGTATTATGATCTGGATGTAACACTAGGAAAGAAAGAGAACCGCTGTACACATGCCTTGCTTTTTATACTCCCCTTTAAAATATCTCCTTCTGACCATTGCTCAAGATAGAACCAGTGGCCAGCAGGTTTTACAGAGTATTCAACATAACAGTTCTTATATATATGTAAACACACAAAAATTCTATTGGATATATATTTATAACCATTAAAACAAAAAATAAAGTATCTTTAATTTTAGTATTTTTTCCCACAAAACATTTGTGGATTTGTAAAATATGAGTAAAGACAGGCAAATGAAAAGCCAGGAAATCTATAGTGCACATGAAAAATCTCATGAGACTAAATATTCACTATAATGTAGTGAATATTTCAATTCAAAAATAACCTGAAAATTGCATTTATATCAAAATGATTTAATAAATTTTCAGAACTGCTTTCCACTGAAATTCTAACCTCAATAAAGAGTGCAAACTCTAGGAATGCATGATTTGCAATTCAAGTGCCGCTCCGAGTGCCTACTTTCACAAGAAATGTATATCCTGCCTCTCAGAACAGGAAGATTTTCCAGATTGAAGTACTTTAGAGTCAGAGTGATCCTCTTCTGAAGTAAACGTATGACACATTTAACCATGTTTTCCTCCAAAAATAGTTTATTCTACAAGAAAAAAAACCTAGAAAATCACACTAATAGCATCCTGCCCCCCAAAAAAGAATGAGAAAATTTTCATTTAAGAAATTCCGATGCTGGTATAACTGAAGCAAGGTCAGAGGAAAAGAAGCAAGCCACAGTACTTGACTTGCATGAAATTTTATACTGTAATTCTAAGATTTTAAGACTCCTCTTTGATGATGAAATTAGATTCACCCATTTTGCAATTAGGATCATGCTATGCTAAATTATAGTGTAAGGATCTGGCCACCCTGTAAGCACTGAAACTTATAACTTGCACATTTCACGTTAACTTCTAGGACTCCAGAGGCAGGTCTTAAAAACAAGGGCTGAATATTTTCACAAATTCTTCACCATCTCTCCTCCAATACCAGTGTCCCAATACTAGCTAGCAACATTTAAAGAGAAAGAACAACAAACATGCAGGTTTCAAAAATGCCTTTTTTCAACATAAATCTTTGACACTAAACATGTTTTTATCTCCTCCCTTAGAAAGACAGAGGATAAAGTTTATTTGCCTGTCCCTGATCAAATAGTATTATAAAATAGTATTGCCTGTCCCTGATCAAATAGTATTATAAAATAGTATTGGCTACCAATAAGATTTTAAGTTTTGAAGAAAATTTATCTTGTAAAAAGCCACAAAATGCCTTTCTAACATCCACTATTTTCCCAAACATATATAGACCTGTACAGCTCACCTAGTGGCTCTAGGTCAAGGCCGTTGATTCCTTCATATTTGCCTAGCACAACAGATGCATACACAGCTGTCTAAAAGGAATTACTCATTCTTTATTGCCTTTAAAGTATCAGCACTGAAAACAAAGATAACAAATGACTAGCAGGCTGAAAACAGCATGGATACCATTTGCACTAGGACAATTTATGCTTGGAAAATGTGGAATTTGATCTGTTGGCTCCTTTTATTGGAATGCTGGGCATGGTCAGCTTCTCTCCTGGCTTCAAGTGATTTAAGGGGCTGCTGTTTTCCCAGATCTTCATTGCTAAAGCTTCTGCCAACCTGACTGCAGGGACTGCTGGCCTTTAATCTAAGCCTGCTTGTAAAAGTCTTTGAGAAAAAGTCACAGAACTAATCCTGACCATCTTGACAGAGCTCAGCTAACCCCTGGCTGTGTGCCTTTCAGCTGGCATTTTGGCAGTGTCCCCTGGTTGTTGCAGCTAGAAGAGCAATGTCTCAAACTGCATAAACTATATTAGAAAAACATAATCAAGCTCTTACTCTGCAAGATAAAAGTCAACCTCCATAACACAAAAGCAAGCAGACCTTCATCAGGCAAAGACAGGCGCAAGGGCTGGAGGGAAGCACATAGCCAGCGCAAACTTCAGGCTGTGAGCTGGGTTTGCTGCCAGCCACCACCTGCTTTTGCTGGCAGGAGCACGTGCATGGTGGGAGCTGCAGGCTGCACACAGCCTGTGTTCACCGGGGCCGTGGGGACCGAGACCTGGAGCGACGAGCTGCCCAGTTTCCTCTGGCCACGAGTTCCACCTAAGCTTGGAAAACTTGTTGTGTGGTGAAGTCCATTCAGAAAGGGGGGCAAAGCCAGGATCCAGAGAGGCAGTCATAAATGACAGTAAGTCAGTCTTACAGCCTCATAAATATCCATCTACCCCTCTCAGACTCACACAGAGGACACAATAAGAGCTCCTCCTTCTTGCAGACAAGGTAACACAAGGCTATGATATATGAGTACAGCTGGAAGCAGACTGATGAAAAATGCTCATGATAATATCTCCACAGTTCCTCTATTTTAGCCTTTGCTATACTTGTTCAATCCTTACTGAAAACTGTATATTGTTTTTTAAGAACCACTGCTTCTCCCAGTTTCTTGGTAGCAGGGAGCTCATCCATCACTGCGGCGTACTAACTACGCCTGGTTGCTTCACAATGGGAACACCACTGCTCAGAAGTGGACTGCTCTTAAGTGACAGATTGGTTAAGCCCTCAGTCATCTTTCACATACACATTTCATGCTTTCAGTTTTGTTCTTAGATTGTATATGCCTTTGTGCTTCTCGTATTTTGTAATCTTAAATACATTTAAAAAAATCACACAGATACAGTAATAAACATAATTTTAAAAGCGTGAAAAAAAATCCTCTTTCAAATCAGGAATGAGAGAAGGAGAGTTCTAATTTTCTACAACACTGATAATTTATTGTTCAGTATAAGACACGGGAAAGTTAGAAAAGGATCACATTGTGCAAACAGTCATTGAAACAAGCAAAAAAAAAAAATCAATACCATTAGTCTTTCCATAATGAGATAATTTGGATAAGTAATATGACAAGTAAATAGTGTCAGCATCAAAATTACCTCTGCTTACACATAGTTGAAAGGAGATAGACAGAAGTTAAAAAAGAAAGAACACTGAGCAGTAAGATTACATACTGAAGACTAGAGATTATATTTCTTTATGTGTGCAACCCAAGTGAATTGTTAATATCTAGAAATGGGTCCCAAAAGAGCAAGCAAAATGAAAATTATGAGGGATAGAGTAACAATTTTATCTCTCATGAGTAAAATTAGTATTTGTTTAGTTTTTTTAAATATATTTATTGTCTTTCATAAAAACTGGCAAGTAAAAAACAGGTTTCAGTAGACTCACAATGACCACATTGGGAAAATATGCAGATATTACATACAACTATAATGTCATAAAAGGTCTTATGCTGTGTCTGCAGGAGGAATACATCAAGGAGGCAATAATACGGAAAGTGCCCTAGTGATACAAAGGAAACAATCACAAGTCTCAAAGGTCTGCTGCTGTTTAAGCAAGAGATGAGGAAGAAAGGTTAGCTCTTGATTGAACAAATTTGCATCTACAAATCGTCATCTACAATCATCTGCAAATGTCTGAAAACATGTTTTGAAAAAGCTTATCTTCAGTTGGTAACAGCTACATGCTAAGGGAGTTTCATTTTAAAGGTTCTTCATCCTAAAGCAGCCTCATCGAGATCCCAAATCCAAATCAAGAAGCAACTTTAGTATCAATATCCTAACACTGTTGTAGAAGCCCAGAACTAGAAAGGGGGTAGATGCTGCTCTGAGACACTTGCAGTAGCTTACTGAAATGAAGGCACTTCAGCCTTCACTACTTGGTCCTATTTCTGAAGATGCGTCTTCTACATGAAAGCATATCCCATGGATGGAAATGTTTCAAAAGCTTTTATTTTGCTTGCTTAAAAGATGTGTTGTATTTAATTTCAAGCAACAGTTCTACATTCATGAACTGATTTTTTTATCAAAAATATCACTGATAACACCAATTTAACCAAGCTAATGATACTGTTGTAAGTGAAGTGGGCAAAGGGCCTTCCTTAGTTTAGCTTTTGCATTGCTTGCTCTCAAGTCAAGGCTGTCAGCTGACTGTAATAAAGGATCTACCAGACAACATTGCGTGAGTAGCTCCACAGCTGAAGGACTTTACTGCTGCTCACTCTGTATTTCTCTCCAGAGAATGGTGTTAGCCATTAACTAAGAATTTATTTAAACCCCAATACTCTCCTCGAAATGATTTTAAATGACATCTCACGTTCAATAGTGTGAACTGCTGTAAACACTTCATTAGAAGAAACAAGTATCTGCCTTAATTCTTAGCAGGAAAAAAACAAATGAAAAACAGCACCAATTTATATCTTTTAAGCAGTTTTAGATTGGTCAAAGGTCTACAATTTTATGTGAACATGTGATGAAAATGAGTTTTTAAAAAATGACTATAACCCATAAACTTTCACATAGCTTACAATATATGCACAATTTTGGCCTTTCCTATTGACTTAAGCTGCTTTCCACTTTGATTTTGGAAGTTCTACAAATAGACTCACTATTTCAGTAGATAGTGTCTCATTAAACTACAGCAATTTAATGACTTCTGATTATATTCTGAAACAATTTCTACATGGTAAATACATTTTTTTTTTCTCGTCTAGCTTGCTCCCCAATAACTTGCTCAGGAAGGTTTTATATTATGTGAGAGTTATATAGGCTACAACTTATGAATCTAATGTGAGTTTTTTCAGTGTTTCAAATATGTCATGTTTTTAAGAGAAAGACAATGTTCTAAATAAGACAATGGCTATTTTGGTCAAGAGTGGTACCAACTATGCATGATCTGTTTTGATAACCCAGTAAAAAATATGAGTGAGCCTGATAAAGCTCAGGTTGAAATATCGTTAAGATGTCCCAAACATCAAACAATGGAACACAAGCAGATTCATTGTGTTTGAAAAGACTTCCCAAATGCCTGTAACTAACATTACTTCTCTGCAATGACTGGAAAGGTCTGAATTTACACACACTCTCTCATCTCTTGCTGAAGCAGGTTAGCACCTTAGGACCATAGCAATATCTAGAATTGAGCATGGCAGCTTCCTAGGAAGTCAAGAGGCAGATTTGTCTTATCATACTCTCTTACTATATGTTTTCAGGACTTTTAGAAGACCAAAGGCATCTTTTAAGTTTTAATCCTCTATCTATCCAAACAAGTTTATCTGAAAACCCTGAGTGAGTATCAAAAAGATCCAAAAGGCTCAGAATGATGAAACACTTCAGTCAAGGAACATTTTGTCTCCGGCACTGAAAATAAGAGGTGCTCTTTAGAGAGAAAAAGTGAGCCTAGCCTCCCTTCCAGTTTATTTCCCTAAGATTCCCCTTCATTGACAATCATGGAATTAAGGAGAGAATACTTTTGATCCTTTGGTATCTGTCCATATGTCTATGGGCCCACTAACGATTAGTTCATCTTTTTTTTTTTTTCACCTCCTGATAGTATCTGTGTAGATAATCTCTTACAGAAGAAAAAAAAATCCGCTAAAATATCTCTTTATCTGTTCTAAGCCAATCTCCTCCAAATTCCAGTATCTCATAATGCTAATATGGCAGGAACAACAGCTCCACTCTTACGATTTTACAACTTTACAAGGGTCTTTCTTACCTTCAGACTTCTCTTTCCCAAACGAAACAATTACTGCTATTCCAGTGCTCAAAGGAAGCAGCTTCACCCACCTCCATCATCTTAGTGGTCTCTGTTCTCCTGTGGTGTGGAAAACCAGATGCATACACAGCTTTCAAGATCTGGGCACACAAAAGCTGTACACAGCAGCAAAATACAGAGCAAATGCTCTCTGTCTTGTTCTCAAGACTCTTCCTGTTGATGCCCAACATTTTGACAGCTTCTTTGGCTGCTATACATTAAGTTGATGATTTCAGGGATTTGTGGATGTCATCACTCTAGGACCTTTACTAGTGCAACCTTGTCAATATGCATGTTGAACACTCCCAGGGTGACATGCATGAAATACTTCAGCAGATTATTTTGTGATACTTCTTACTTGTAACAGTCTGAAAATAGCATTGGAATCTGTTTGCTTTGGCTCTACTTTCTTTGTTCAGATAAATTAATTCAAAAGAAAGTGTGATACCTGAAGCGTTTCCTTATCTTTAATGCTGGCATAGAAGACACTGCAGTGCCACCTGCCTTCGTCTTCTGTCTAGAAATGTAATGTTCCATTTAAATAGCCCCCCAAAAAATCAAGTATTCAAAAAACAAACAGACAAACAAAAAACGTACTACATTGGTTGCCTAAACCTGGCAAGTAATGCATATTTACAGTCTTTAATAGATTTTTATTACCTGACATGACCTCCCTGCATATCTTCCTTTTTCAATTACAGGGAACAACTTCATGTGTCTGTGTGTAAAACTGTCTTCAGTGTTTCCATTTTAAAGATGAATTCTTTGATTTTATTCATTTCATTTTAAAAGTTGCATATTTTCACTATCACATTGGGGAAGTATTTTGGGTCATTCTAAAATACCATCCTCAGTAGGATCATGTTTTCCCCTCATCCCATAGTATTTAGCACCATTTCCTTTTTTGCTACTAATCTTTTTCTCTTCATTAGGGATAAAATATTAAGAAAACTTCATTCCTTCTGATAGTGTCAAAAAGTGGTATTTTTGAAAGGTCAGTTTGTGGAGCGATGAAAACTTGATAATCCAACCATTTTATGGCAAATTGAACTCTTCCAAAAATCTGACTTGAGTTATTTATATAGCATGTATTACCAGAACATCCAATCATTTAACTTTACAGAGTGGTTACCTTTGTAAGAACAGCTGGGCTCAAATTCCAGCAATTACCAGAGGTTTAGCTACTCCTATCTGAGGCTCATCGAATAGTACTCAGAGATCAGTACTCATTGAAAAAACTGACCTGAATTAAGAAAGTTGGGCTATATGAGAAATTTAAGATGCACTGGCTATAGGAAGAAAGCTGACCATGAGAAGTAGGAGAGAATTTTATGTTGAAAAATAGCGGTACAGACAGGTCTTCTGCAGAAGAACCAAGGTTAGGAGAAAATATTGACTGATTTTGCACAGTCATGAGAAAGGAAAAAGTTATAGCCCAGAGGGCATGGTGCCAAGCCTTCCTGAGCAGTGAGGGCAGGTTGCCAGCCTATACATCTAAACCTCAACAGATTTTTCCTGACAGCATCTCTGTGAAAGAGAGGAGTATTAGTTCTCTCATTATAAGAAGGCACAATCTTACTATCCTCAGGGTCAGAGGAAAGACTATAGGGAAATGTGATTAGGATCTTATATTTTATTCAGTTCTGATTTAAGTTTCCAATTAAACTAGGTCTCCCAGAGTGAAGGATCCAGGGGGTTTTGTGAGGAGTTTCTTTAGTAGAAGAAAAGGGAAGATGGAGCAAGTCTCCTGAGAGTTTTGCCATTCTATCTTTAGAGAGGAAAACTGACATTGTTTTTGCTTTGTCTATTTATTTAAAAAGGTAAATGAAAATATTGTACCTTCTATATGCTACTAAGCTATATTCAGCTTTAAGCTAGATTGTCCACCTTCTTTACCTTTAAATACTAATCCTTCAATTTTTATAACACCTTGAGATAATCTGCAAAATGAAATAAACTTAAGGTCTCTAAAGAAAGAAAATGCCACTTTATCACTTTTATATCTTCAGATCACTGCAGACCACTGATGAATGACTTCAGTGAGTAGTTATTTGTGCTGCTGCCTTGCTGTGGTCTTGTTGCTTCCTCGGAAAGGCATTCACCCCAGATACACTGACCGACTTGCATAGTAGGTGCTTCAGCTGTTTTGATCTCTCAACTACCATTCTAAGTATCTTTCACAACAATTACAGTAACTTACTTCCTTTAACTCTTTACTTCACCTCTAACTCTTCCTTTACCTCTAACAAAGATCAGAGGGTATAGTGGTGGGAAGAATGCTGACAGAAAGTGGAAAGTTTGTGAGTTTTAAAAGCTGCAGCAACTCTTGGAATTTTTACAATAGTTATACTGCAGAGCCTTGTATATATATCTATTTATACTATATATGCATATACAGTTATATTACAAAGGCATAAATTGATGCCCTCAAATTCCATGACATCATGACATTTTATATTTTTTAAACTAAATAAACAAGGTTATCTTAATACTACATTTGGGAGGCATGTATTCATTGTTTTTTTAGAGCCCTTAGGAACCATTCCCCCCTTTTTTTTTTGTACTACACCAAGTTTCCTACAAGAAAATAAGTCTGGTTAATTGGTAGAAACCACAATTATCTGTTATTAATAGCTTTCCTTTGTGAACTTACCCATTCCAGCTGTTGCTAAGGCAGTTTGTGAACTAGCAGCAAATTTGCTGATTGTCTTCAGGACACCTAATTCTTAAAAAAAAAAAAAAAAAAAAAAAAAAGACACCAAAACTGCCAATGTGATCATGCATTTATTTTAGTCAACTAAGTGGCTATTGTCTGATCCAAAGCTACTTATCCATGTAACTACCAGCCTTCTTCAACCTTTGCACATCTTTTCTGTATACAAACTCTGGAGGAGCTTTCACCTCACATGGATATTTGTATATGACAACATCACAGTGCTATCTGGCGATTCTAACCCCATCCATTTCACAGGTAAAGAATATTATTAGTGTGAAACAAGCTGATCCATTGATGCCTGCCCAAATTTAAAAAAGAAAACAATATAGGAAGCACATGGCCATGGTTTCATCCACCAGACACAGGTTTTGGTTGTGACACATGGTAATAGTAGTGTAAACAGAGATAAAGTTATCTACATTTAGCAGAACTGCAGCTCCTGTTTCCCATAGCTTTGATCCTTTTTTGCTGCACAGCACAATAAGAGCTGTTATGAGAGACCATTCCTATCCATTCACTAGCCAGGTCTAGACTGCCAAGGAGTGGGCAAGCTTGCTGCTTTTTCTGTGCTCCAATTTCCCCCACTTAGCCTTAGCTCCTCTGCCTTGATAATGATACAGCAGAAATATCCAACTAATATATTTAAGCAGGAGACGCCAGCAGAGAAGATTTTGGAATACAATTAAATCCATTAATTAAATCAACTGCTAATGCAGCCCTTCAAGAAACAGCAACAGTAGCTGCAGGCAGCACAGCCTGTCTGAGAAGCTAACGGTGTTCAAACAGATACCAAAACGAATGGTAGAGCAAACCAGCTGTCCCAAAGAGAACTGCAGTTGGGTCACAGGAACCACTGGCAACTCTACAGGAAAGAAGGGCAGCTGGCAGCCAGTGTTGCAGTGAGTGTCTTACCAAATGAACAGCTACATGAACATGGTCTTGAACCTACAGAGAAGGTGCAAAAGCAGCTTCTGTGCTCAAGAAAGAGGAGCCAGATATCCCAAAAGGGCTAGAAAGAGACTCTCACCATCTCCAACAGGAAGATATGAAGGGTGTTATTGACTAAAGACTCTCCCAAGAGAACTCATGGAATGCCAAAAACCATGTTCCTCAGTTGAAGAGGAAAAAAGGAAAAAGAAAAAAGAAGTTGTGTCTCAGACTGCCTGCCACTTACTGCACTGGCCAGCCTGACATGAGCAGCAGTGACCAGATGGCTCTGAGAAAGAGAGCCATGGGTACCGATACAGTTCTCATCTGTGGCCTCATTTTCCATTTAGAATTAAAACTTAAATAGCCTTCCCTCTAATATCTTCTTTTCTTTTGAGTCCACAAAGCTGCTCTTGTCACATTCTAATAGCAAAAAAATAGTAGGGAATATGAAAGAAGAAGATAATTTGTACAAAAATAAGAAATGAATTCTTGAATTCATGATTCTAGGAAAGGAAGATGTGAAAAGAAGAATAAGGATAATTGACTTCAGAAATTTAAGAAGCAGCAAGACAGCTTCTTGTGGGAGCTAACCTAAAGGATATAGGAGCGTGAGAGAATGGGCAGTTATTATAAGAGACTATATATCAAATGCACAGAAGCATGCTATTAGACTGAAGAAGACAAAAAAAAAGGCAGGGGGGGAGAGACAGAAAAGAGTGTTTAGTAAGCGACCTGTGACACAAAACTCGAGAAGAAATAGTAAAAAAATCAAACACATGAAGCTAGAAAATAAATCACATAACTAAGGGATAAAGGGCAAACACAAAGCAACAGTACACTTTTGTAATTCTGAAAGTCAGCAACAAATGCTGAAATGGTATTTATAAAAAAAAAAAAGCTCATAATTAAGTTCAGTGTTTACCTCCCTTCTCCACACACACATAAAACTGAGCATGTGCACATACGTAAAGCACTGAAAATATAAAAATCACTGGAAACACAAAGCAATAACACAAGGTAAGGCCTATGCAAGGACTTTCAAAGAATATGAAATTTCCTTATGTACTTTTTTGTGTGTGTTAGCACACATGACTGCATCTAATGAATGACTTTAAAAACATTTCTATTTGTTTAGTTTACACTTGCAGCAATTGCAGTGAACATGCACCCCTTACTCCTGGACAGATGCGAGCAGTGGGTGCTATGGAAGAGGGATGCAAAGGCAGATGGGCGCTCTGTACCACTCACAGTGGCACCCTGGCTGGCACAAAGATATCTGGAGAAAGATGAAGCCCATTTCAAATGCAGAGAGTGGGTAAAGGGCGAGAATGGTCCAGGAAGACACTAGAGCACTACTAGAAATGTATTCAGATGTTTATAGGAGATAATTTCCAGGGCAGAGTGTTGTGTAGCCCCCCACTGCTTACCTCAAGCGAATGCTTCCATGCTTCCCCTAGCTTGCATCCTTTCATTTCTGCACCTGTGATGATGTTGACACATATTGCTCTGGAGTACAAAGATGAAAGCAGCTAACAAGGGGGGCCTAATGCTACTGATTAAGCACAGAGCACTCTTCACACAGCACTTACAATGTGTTACAACACTGGGTACACGCTGCTGCCCATAAGGGACCCTTGTCACCGATTACTTCAGCAGAGGGGGTGAAGATCTCCCCACCTCCACCTCAGTGATGGGGATGGAAAGCCATCTTGGAGGAAGACAGACCAGACAGCATAATTTTATGTCATTACACCGAAATGGTAGAGAGGAGAGGGGGGCACCCTGCAGCTGAGGCATTAAACGCAGCAGAGAAAAAAAATTCACATCATCTGAGACATCCTAAAGAGATGCTTCTTCCTTGCCTGCCCCCAAATCATGCTTTTCCTTCAGCAGTGTCTGCATCACCAAGGATTCTGACTTTAAAAACTGCTTCGGAGTATTTCTGAAGGGAACAACAGACTGGAGAAAGTTCAAGCAACAGGCAGAAAACTGGGTCTTTCTCAAAAGCACTTTTCCTCAACGGGTGTATTTCCGCTTGCTTTAGTTGCATAGCTGAGCTCACGGAGCCCTGGCCACGCTCAGGACATGCACAGGGCAGAAGCGCCAGCGATGACCACTGTGCCTGCACTTCATGCCTCCTCCGGGCGAGGCTCATCCCTGCAGCACCGTATCTTCCTGCACACGGAGCTGCGCAGGGCAGCACAGCATCCAAGCCACACCTGCACGTGCTCCCCACTCTCCCCAGGTCACTCGCCCCCTCGGCCAGGGACGGGCAGAAAAGCAAGGCACGCATGCTCTGTCACACAAAGTAGCTTCTGGCTCTTTTAACTGCTTTTTGCATCTGTTTATCCTTCACATTTATCTTTTGCTCCATTAATGGGGTGGTTCAGATGTTAAAGTGTAGAAATACCCCAAATGAAGAGTCTCCAGAGATGCAGCTGCTCACCATCACGTGAACGTAGTTTAGGAGCCCTGTTTAGCCAGAGGTAACGCTCGCAGGAAAGCTCAGCAAAACACATATCTGAACGCTTCAAAGATCTTATTGCACCCCTTCACTTCTGTCTTCAATCCCCAAATCACAAGAAGCTTTCAGTGAGAATAACAGTGCAGCCAACATATGCACTGGCTTTACTACTACCTTATCACTCTTCCCCAAAGCAAAACACCCTGGTCAGAAACTTACTGCCAGCAGTCTGGCAAATGCTGCTTTTGAGAATCTAAGCCAAAAGAGTAAATGCAAGCAAATACTGGTGTCTGTTCAGTAAACAAACTGAGCTATACAATTCTGTCCCTTGAACTATAGAAAGCCAAAGCAGCAGAACAGAAATATTCCAGTCAAATTGCATTCTTTGTTTTATTATCTGTACTGGATAAGACCAATCTGGCATTTTAAGGATTAAAATAAAATTTAGCTGAACACTGTTTAATTTAATATTAATAGCCTACACACTTTGGGGAGGGAATTTTAAACTAAAAATAGCATGGACATAATATATAGGAAACTGAGGCTAAAACAGAGAAGCACATGCATAGTGCCATATTTTAAAGCTATAAATTAACATTAAATTTGGAGTAATCAACATTAAAAGAAGCATACTTTGTACCCAAACCTATCAGACAACCTAAAAGAAAAATAAAAAAGCTCTAAAAACAGTTTTCATTATCTCTTACACAAGCAAGTATCTATTTGAAACATTTAGAACCTGCACACAATGAACTGCCCTGCCAGTCCTCCGTAACACACAAGAATATTTTTATCAAAATTAAAATCTTTATCATTATTTGATAGTCCATTTGGATTAAGATGAATTAGTGAAACGATTAATAAAATAAATAAAAACACATGCCTGATATAGATTTCATTTTTGGTACATAACAGAAAGACACTGCTGACAGTACATTTTCTTAAAATCATTCCTTTCACAGGATGCTTTAAAATAAGTGGAAAAAGAAATTACCACTGAGACACTCCAAATAAAAAGATCACAAAATAGTGAAGAACGATCAGTATTTGTACAATCAATTTATAAACACAGATATCTGCCTTTCATGTGTGCTATATAATTCAAAATACCCACCGTTTCTGGAATTTTTTTTGTGGATTATATCACTAACACTTCACACTCACAAATAAAGAACAAGTTTAATCACAATGTATTTGAAACCATGCTTTCAAACACGACTTCTACAATATCAGCATCCATCTGATTGATGCTCATTAGGAGTTACTTTACCTGAATTTTATTTCACTACCAATTGTTTTTATTTAAAAATATCATATATATTTTCTTTACAAAAAGAAAAAACACATGTCTAGCTATGTTTATTATGCATGCATACATTTCTTAAATGCTTTATATATGTTGAAATATAGAAACAGCAGTTGAAGAATATATAGTTTAAGCTGGAAAAAAAAAATTACCTCCACTACTACTCTTAGGAATTCATTAAAAAAAAATAATTCTAATAAATTATTGGAAGTGTAGAAAGAAACAGATATTCCTACCAGAAATTTTATCTTGACAAATTTGGCTCCCACATATTCCTGTGTTCAACTGAATCAATTTCACACTTACTCAACTCCCTGCCTGTGTGATGTGGTTTATTCATTGGTTTGATATTGCCATAGCAACTCTGCAACATGGTAACATGTTAGCCCAGCAATGCTGTTCACCCCCTCATATAGGGTGAAGAGCTGTCTGGTACATATAGCATAATATTTTAATGTATATTGATTTCAGCTTCCTGCTATTAACCTACTATTTCAACACCACCACTTCCAGCTTTGTACTTAATCATCTTTCATCATGACCTTTGTAGTAGTGACTCTGGAGTGATTTTAGCTCAATTATAGAAATCAGCTGCTACCTCAGTTTTAGAACCAGCATACATTTTGAGTATCATTTTTTCAGGCATTTTTGACCAGTTAGGGAAAAAAGAAGAAAAAAAAATAAAATAAAAGAGGCAATATAGCCTCCCACCTTCAGGGCCTCTCCAGTGATGTTTTGCCCCACAAGCGTATGTGAGCTGACAACCAGGTGCTGACTGGCACCATTTAAGCAGCTTTCTCATCGGGCTCTGTGGCCCGAAGGCAGCACAGCAGCTAATCCCTGCGTGCCTCTCTTTAAGAGGGCAGCAAGTGGGCTGCTGTGCCATGGGGATTGCGCTTCATCCTCCGAAGGGACGAGATGGTGGTGGAGCTGCTGCGCTGGCAGAGGGAGACGCTCAGGAAGGGCCTCCTTTCCACACTCCCCCTGCTAACCTTTGCATTGCTCTCAATTACAATATGGGTACAAACCCTCCAAACCAAATAACACACGAGCACCAGCACAGGACTGCAGCAAGCACTAGGAGTTCTCAAGCTACAAAGTCTATCAATCAGCTCAACAGTATGCAAACACGGGCATCCCTGAACACCAATTTGGATCATAGTCGGAAGACTCGGCAATCATCCAGGGCAATGGTATGAGTGGGAGTTGAAGCTGTCTCATTGACTGAGCCTTCATCTCCATGAGTTGGCAACTTTCACAACTGTGCTTACTCGCGGCGCAGAAACATCCGTATGTTGGAAGGGGGTTGCACCACACAGCCTGACCTAACCGGGTTTTAAGAAAAGCAGTTTATTTGCCCCCACATCCTCTTGGATGGGTTCCATAAAACACAGGATCTAACCATACATAACACAGAACAGCGGATTGGAGACTAGTGACACCACAGGACTAAAACCATTTCTGAGTGTTGTAACAGGCTGGACACTTCCTTCCTACCTATCCAATAACACTGCAATTGTTTCAGACCAGACTGCACTTGAGCTTAAAGGCTAAAAGCTGCTGTTTCCCTCAGGTTAAGTATAAAACCATCTATGAGATAGTAAGTGCTTCATAGTAGAAACTCAAGTTACTGCCGCATTACTTCAACACACTGAACGTTTTTTTGCTAAGATGCTTCTAAGATGTACCACTAAAATATCTCTGCATGGACTAGCAGCAAGAGGTTGTATTTTTTTTTACCTGACAGAGCAGAAACTAGCATTTTGCTCTGAAGTTTCTTCAGTTTATAGAAAATAATAGTGACAATAACAATACATAATAATAATAAAAAGGAGAGTGGGCTGGGGGAAAAAGTTTCTGAGAAAAAGTTATCTTGATTTCTGGCTACTCTTTCCAATGAGCAATCACAGAGTTGGAAAATTGTTGTAACACCCATTATGATCAAGTGGTGCAACAGCAGTATTAGATGTTCAGAACAATCAAAGGGATTTCTATTACCATTTTCATGTAATTTGGCTTTGATTTGTTCTCAACCAAAAATGCCCTAAATACCAGTAAACATAAGTACTCTACATTCAGCAATGATCCTGCAGTAGTTGTTTCAGCTGAGACACCAACATTTTTTTGGACTGAAGGAAAAAAGCAAAACTATGAATTCATGTGATCTGCACATGCTGCTAGAAAATCACGCCTTTCTTTGCTTATGGACAACTTTTTTAAAACAGTGTGAATAGTTAAGCCATTTCTCTTTCCTTCTAGCAAGAGCTGTGATGCCTGAAGCTTTTAGGCAATTTGCAATATTAGCAGTTTTACTGAATACATTGTTTTCCCTGACACAGACCAGGAGCTCTACAGGGAGTTAAATAAAAAATTACATTCCACCTAATCTAAGAGGCTATTTGGTCTGAGTACACACGTATTTTAAAGTGACCTTTGCCGGAACCCTTACAGTAAGCACATGGCAAGGGCATCTAAGCAACATTAAACATAGTAACTGGTCCCCATCATCCTTTCAGTACCAAACTGGAATCTCCAGGCTCAAGCATATTTGTTTGCTTTCATCTGAGGGACTTCAAATAGGCCCACACGAGAGATCTTTGTGCATACACAAAACACACACTCATATCCCAAAATGGGGCACAAGCATATGAAGATATTCTGCATCATCCTCACAGGTAGTAATGCACATATATTCTGAAAATATTTAGCACTGTACTGTACGGTACTACAGCTTCCACACGAATACCCAACTTTTAAGTAATCCCGAAACTATAAATCTGCACACAAACTCCTGCTCAGTAACCAAATGTCACTGGCTGTCACATCAAGATGTTGTAGAAACTCTGAAACACTGTCCGCACCTTCCCTCTCGCTCCTGAGGTGTTGACAGCCATCGAAAACAGAGGAATTACTCAGCTCCTAAATATCATTGCAGAAAGTTAAAACAGGAAAATGGGAATAAGTGTGATTTAATAATTTTTATAGTCCTGCAACAGATGGAAAAGACAGGTCCTCCATTTCAATGTATCGAATCAGATGGCAAAATGCTCTCGGCAAACATCAAATTTGTAGTTATGTAAAGTAGGGTCCAACTTCAGGTTGGCGTAGAGTCCTAGTGACTTTTTGTTTCCCTGGCTCTTTTAGCTTCGCAGCCTTAACATTATCTTTTGTGAATGTTTAATGCTCATTTCAACTCTACCTCCACCTTGGTTTCCTATGCCAGTCTTAGAAGGGTAAAATAAAGAGACTGCTAGAATAAAAGCCACTTACCAAACTGTGACACTTTTACTTCAAGTCACAGAGACAAGACATACAGGCCAGTAAATCATGACAACCTAGTCATGCCTTTGATACAGGTCAGATGTCATCTTTGGGGCACCTTCATGCTCTCCAGTCTTGGTATTTCCCAGGAGAGAAACTGGCTGATACAGTGGGTATCCACATACCTTAGTGTCAAGGTCTTCAGTTATATTAGAATAGTTTGACAGCTTTGACAGCTTTGGGCTTCATACAGAGACAGAAATATTTTTTATTTATCTCCACTCTCTGAGAAGGCTACAGTTCAGAAAACATTCTATCTCCAGTGATCTCTCTCATAGGAACTGCTAGTCAGACTGTTCAGACTGAAAC
Source organism: Eudromia elegans (assembly GCA_003342815.1). Taxonomy (NCBI): domain Eukaryota; kingdom Metazoa; phylum Chordata; class Aves; order Tinamiformes; family Tinamidae; genus Eudromia; species Eudromia elegans. Next base: position 1,534,454 of record PTEX01000188.1, read on the forward strand.
AAGGCAACTTACAAAATGACTTCACCTTTAATTTAACTTATTTGATAATTTAGACCAAATGAGAGGAACGACAGCTCTGATTTTACATAAAGATTCTAATCCTAATATATACTTTTATGTATTTTATATTTTAAAATACATCAGCGGGTACCTTTTTCTTCTCTCAGAAGAGGTGCAGATATGCACCTATAGCAACTATAGCTGGATCCTTGACTTGATGGGGTACACGGGAGTTTAATCTGTAAAAAATAAACAAATAAACAAGTAAATAAATACATCAGAAAATATGTCTTACAACTTTTAAAATTCTCTGGATGAATAGCATTCATATTTTAAGCAGCCCTCTCTTCATCAACAGACATTATTGTAACTGAAAATTGGCTTTATAAGATGGGTGATTCAAACAGATAAAATGGATTGTCAGCAGATAAATTGATGCCAATATAAGTAATCATCAGTTCACACCAGGGAAGCTGCATAAGCAGGAAAAGGAAGGGACTCAAAGTCATGTCCTACCTAATAAAAACCAATTGGTGATAGCATTATTTGTATCTGCAGATATTTATAATAGATGTTAGTTTAGACTTGACATGTTTTGCCATTGACATGGTATTGTTTGAATCGATTTCATCCTCCTCTACATCAAGATGAACCAACACAGATATATTACTGTAACTGCTTCTAATGGCAAGCAAGTATGTATGATTACCATCTGGGAATACCATTACTACACAATACGGACATCTGATAATAATAAATAAAAATTTAAGAGAGCCAGTTACACAAATAAATCAGAAAAAAATCACTTCAGAAAAATAATTCAGATTTCTGTTGTGTCACAAGCTTAGGCAAAGTCTTGTATAGATTTCTGAACTTTTAAAAGGTTCAGGTCAGCAAAATGCTAACAAGTCTCACAGGGATTTAGCAGTTTTAACTCCTTATTAGGAAGGTCCTATACCCATGATAATGTTAGCTCTAATGCACACATTACATATACATGTTACATTTTTCATTTAACCAGTTATATAATAATAGCAGCGCATGTGACACTGTGCTGTTAGTTAGTAGTTACTTATTACTTATCATTATGGTAGTAGTAAGGCACCTGTAAAACTTAATTCACATGAGCAGGCTCACAAACATGACTATGTACAGACATGTACATTCTTTATTGCCAAATTAGATCCTTCAAAAATTTTATTTCATGGTTTTATTCCTTTACCCAGGAATGTTGAATGCAGCTTAATGATATTAACATCCCAGTAAAAGGAAGTACCATTTTGTTTTGATCTTGGACACTTAGAATGGTTATGCTTGAAAATTCACAATGTTAAAAAGGTCTTAGTATTTTTTTCCTAAGAGACATTGATGCTTTGAAATATATTTATATGTAGAATTGTCATAAAGTAAGTCTAAGAAATCACATCTCATCATACATTTAAATTTGACATGAATCATTAGATGAGTAGATTTAGCATCTAATACTGATTAAACAGAATTATTGGTTCCTGTGACAATTATGAAAACATCTATGAAAAGCAACAGCCACCATAATGAAGCAGATTTTTCTTCAGAAGCTTTAATATAGCATTCCAAAAGATAATGAAACAGAAGATGTGATAGGTTTATTAGTTTATGTTGTGACTTATTTCCCTACCGATTTGTTCTCTGTATTTCTAGCAAAGAAATATTTATCAAATATGTATTTTTTGTGCTATTATTAACAAAACTATTGACTTGATTCCAATACACTCATATGAACTCAACAAGTTATGCTACGGTAAAGTTAATATGATTTAATTTGGGACATCAAAGCTGCAGGATTTTGATTAGCCCTTGGGACATGCCCAGCATCTCTTTAAATCTCCAAAGGATCTAATATATATCTATAGATGAAAATAGCATTAAATCTACTTTGAACAGTATCAAAAGTGAGGAATTTACTTTAGGAGTACCTATCCAATATGAGCAAGAGATTTAACTTTACCCCACATATAAATTTATCCCACAAAGAAAGTTCCTGTTGTTTGTACTTCAGAGCTACATCAGCACTGAAAACAGAAATTCTTTGCAGCTACTTTGTGATGTGTAATTTGTTATTTGTACTTCATAATACTCCTATGTAACTCTTGTAGTGGCAAACAGCTGAGAGCCAGAGCAGTCAAAACCATGCAGAAAACCACGAGGTGAATAATGAACATGGCCTAGGAAGCAATCATTAAATATGCAGTAGTGGCTGAGTGACTGAAAAGACCGATAGGAGTCCCAAGCAATCAAATTATATCAGATTAATTCCTGACTCCAGTTATTATCCTTTCTGCAGAAATGAGGCTACAGATTTATTAGAATGTCTCTCTTTTATTAATGTATGAATAGTTATACTAATTCACTGTTCTCCTAGCTGATCGAGCAAGATATGAATAAATAAAATATCATAATAATTGACTTCTTTCCCACTAAAGTACTAAAGGAAAAAAAAGGGACACTTGTGTATGCACCATTTTCATTTCAGGAGACACATTCAGTTCTGACAGCCCTGCGCTCTGCACTCTGGCAGTAATTTTGTCACTACATTGTAATAGATATGAACACTATTCCACCTAACCCCTGTAGAGTTCCTTATTATTATTCCTTATTTCTGCACTGGACGGAGACACTAGAAGCCAAGAAGACTCAATTAGTAGGCCCAATTCCTGATTCCTTGCATCTCATGGATACTGGACTTCACTGACTGATACCTATTGATACCTAAAATTATTTAGGTATGTTGACTTGTCCCTTCTGGAGAGCAGCAGGAAAATCAGACTATTTTCATCAAAATATCAGGCCCTGCACAGAAACTCCAAACAGTATGTTAAAACCACAGTTTTGTATATTGGTTGAGATTTGTTCAATCATCAAGATTTGCTTGTCAGCTGGTACATCTTATCTTCATGACAGTAATTAGGAAGACTTTTTCCTCCATTGTGATGACTCTGTCCTCCATTTAAGTGAGGGATTTTACTTCCCCCATTGTTTTCTGTCTTCCAATACTGAGAAAAGAAACAAAACTGCCACTGCTGCAACCGTACAACTCTGTAATTTAAAGCAAAAATTGGATTTAATTACATAACTCTAGTTTTCATTTTTTTCAGAAGCCCAAGCCTACTTTTAGCTCCAGCAAGCTCTTTATATTGCAATCATCTGCTGAGAGGAAAAAAACATTTAAAAAATTGCAAGGCCACACCCTAAAATCTAACAAAACAACCAATGCTTCGTACATGATTGTTTATAGGACGGACAGTGGTGAAATATATGTTTTGAAAACTCACCATTTGAATTTCTAAGTTTCTCTAGAAGCCATAGAAAGTTCAGTAAAAGCTTTCTGTTTCTGCCCATCCTAACAATCTATCATCAGGAAAAGCAGAAGCACCTTGGTGATTGAACCAAAACTTGGTAAATAATCTTGGTGATTGAATAAGACCCAACTAATTCACAGAGCTGTGGATTTAACACACAGAGCTCCTCACAAGAGAAAGGAAATACAGTAAAACTAGAAACAGCCCCTTGGCCCCTCATCCACATGACAGAATTACAAGGTTTTAAGTCATATAATGAATGAAAATATATGATGATATGCCCTTTATCTGGTAGCCAAACGACATCACATTTTTTCTGTATGTTTTGTTCTAATTAGAGCTACAGAATCCTATTATTAAAAAAAAAAGAAACTCTCATTTCATGTGAGCTGATCCAGCATCACCATAGTTTTTAATTGTCCACTTTAGTAAAAATAATTTCTGATGTAGTTTGATGAGACAAATATAAAGATCTCTGCAAGTTCTGTCACTTTTTCAAATATCATGGGCAATACTCTGCTTGTTGATTGTTTCCTTTTTTGTTTTTTGTTTTGTCTGTTTGTTTTTTTTCTGGTTTAAAGCTATGCTAAGACTTCTGAGGTAGTGTTACCAGGGTAACTCATGCGGCTCATCATTATCTGAACCACATTATAAAAATTTTGATTTTGGACAAAAAAACCTACATGATTATTCTTTCAAGGAATCTTTTAAGTCAGTAAGCTGAAGAATCACTTTTAAGTTTGTAGACATCTGGGTAATACAAGCATATGATTCTACTGTCGGTGAATATAGTAAAAGAAACACTCCCTAAATCTCTTCTGGGTTTCCCTTGTCCCCATTTCACCTATATCTACATTTCTGTTTTCCCAGCTCCACTTTCCTCATGACAATAGTTTCATTGATTCAGAAGAGAAAGGGAAACATCAAGAGGTCACAGATAATGTCAACAGACTTCAGACTCAGCCAACACTGAATGCTCATCTCCGAGGACTAATGCAAAGGAACTCCTGGTTTTACAGTGCAAACACAGGATCGTTAGCATAATGACAATGAAGCTGAAATCACTGATCTGGTACAACCTTATCCTAACAGATATAATTTGGTTTACTTATGTGGTAAATAAGTTTATGCTAAGACAAGACGGATCTTGCCTATATTAGACTGTTACTGCACCTTCCAGTGCAAGCCTACAGGTTCTTCTTCCAGTTGCTTTCTGACTTGTTACTATTTCTTGACGTCTCTGATCAAGGTGCCTGGATGCTATTTATTTTCCTGGAATCTTTGAACACAGTGTTTTTTACCTCTTCTTTGACTTGAGAAAGGAAAAAAAGGTCACAATTAGCCCAGGTAAAATGCAAGCTTTGTAAGCCCTTCCTCAGCAAGGTGCCATTTTTCCTATCTCAATTTTGGAGCCTTCCATATGGTGCTTGGGAAGTGGAAAAGTCTGCACACCAGACTCCGGAAAATTCAGAAGCTTCTATTTGGCCTAAGGTGGCCTGGCCATGCTGCCATTTCAGGTATTGGATACTTTGGCTAGAGAAAGGCTCAGCTGTGTAGTACTCAAAGAACAGGTGAAAAACACTGTGTTCAACGTGTCCTTTCCAAGACGCATAACCTGCATTCTGGGCACTTTAGAAAATAAGGTAGACTTAAGTACACGTTAACATAGTGAAAAACTTCACTTTTATACGAAACCATTATTTCTGTTTTAATAAACAGAACAGGCACATGGGGTTTAGTATGTATGGAAAAGACAAATGTTTTTTTACTCAGAAGCTACCTTAGAACTCAAACACCAATGTGGTAACATTACTGTAAATGCTGCACAGTAAAGAAAGGACACACAGAGAAAAGGCCAATTCTAAATTCATCTAGGATTATCACAATTTTTAACCTGTGTCAAGGCAGGCTTATTTAATTGAAAATATTGCAGAATTGAAAGAAAAAACTTGCTTTCATAAAAACTTGATAATCAAAAAACACCAAGTTTTTCAATAACCATTTATCCCCTTAAGCAGCATTAATCATGATTTATGACCTTTAGGGATTAGGCATATCTGCAAACTATTTGCTAGCATTAAGCTGATCAAACAGAAACACTGTGGATCTGTTTATGCATTTTAATTCATTACTCTTCAGATATATCTTGGCACTGTGGAAATCAGTGGGAGGTTTAACATTGACTTTACGGGATTTTCTCAGGCTAAAAACATATGAGCAGAAACCTGGCAAGAGGCACTATATAATTCCAATAGTAGAGTAACACCTTCACTGAAAGATGTTTTTGAATTCAGTTGGAGGTCAAAGCAATGCTGCTCTGATCCTGGCAACAAAAGTATCGTCACCAGTACATTAGGAAAGGAAGCAGGGCCACAGCATGGTGTTTAAGATCTGAGGACATCAGAGGAAAGAATTATTATTCCCAGTAAATGGAATATAATCAAATCAAGATTCTACACGAGATCAGTTGGATATTAAAAACAGAGCTCAAGTGTAAACCTACAACAGTCACTAAGCAACAAAAACTGGGGGAGCTGGTAATTTGTGGGATAGGAGGAAGATTCCCATATGGCAAATACAACATTACGTGTGTAGATTAAAGGCATATTATGTCAGTAAATGCAAGCTGTCTTGCCTTGCTGACTGCACACAACCTAAGAGGTGTTGGGAGAGATAAAGTTGAGTGTCATAATTTGTTCCTAGAAAGGTTAACTAGCATTGAGGATAGTTCAGTACCCCATAGGATTTGCAGCTTTGAGACAAAGGCAGTATCAAAGCAACTATCACGAATAAGTACAAGGTCAGGGATGTGAATACACTCTGGAAATAACATAAAGGATTAGGTATTCAAATAATAACTAAGAAAATTCTTGGCAAATCAGAATAGCGCAAATCTAAAGAAATGAAAGTGCCGAAGGACACCATACTCAAATTCCAGTCTACCATGACTTTGAAAAAGCAAAGTAAATTCCCAGAGTAATGTGTGATTTCATATTCTACGCTGTAGCACACAGAGAACTTGGCAGTAAATGAATCCACTCGAAAAGGCATGCAGCTGCAGTAACTCTTCATTCTGAACACGAGGAGATCTTTCACTGTGCTTCAGAAGAGGCTCCTCTCCACAACTGCTGCTGATTAGCATTAACCATGGATTAGCTCATCTGCTGAGTTAGCAGCAGTCTGCCAAAACTCAGTAGGTCAGGTTTTCCAAGCATATTCCACTCACAGCACCTGAGGCATGAATTTAACAAGAGCAAAACCAACCCTTCTGGCCCTTGGTCACGGCTAAGGTCTTGGTCACTGTTAAGATCAGGTGAGGCAGGCAGCATGGACTGGGCTGCCTTATGCTCAGAAGGCCGGGAGTGAAAAAGCGTAAGAGAGGAATGAGACTGCACATCCCATAGGAGAGTTTTTATGTAGAGGTAGAGACACAGTCACAGAAGAACAGAGCAATAGTACTGAGAGCAATTCCCATTGCTGCTAAGCCTAGCACCTTGGCTGCTGACATCTGAACAACCCGACACAGGCATCTCTGCCACAGCACATGTTAGTGCTGAGTCAGAGTGGCAGGTGCAGAGCGAACCCACACTGCAATCCATGACATCTCTGCAGTAGCCCCTGTCCTTTCCTAACAGAGAAAAACTTGCTGCTGAGGCCCTAACTGACAGGAGAGAAATCAGAGACCAAAATGCAGCCCCTGAGATCCCATCAGACCTCTCACTCCTGTTGGTCCTGTTGGTCTCTCTTGGCCCATTTCTGCAAAGTACCGTGTGTAGTCGCATCCATCCATATCTGTGGTCTGATGCTTTGCTGTTCTAAGAAGCACTGCTCTCAAGGTTCACAGCCTTCAATATTCATAAAATTAGACAAACTGCTGCTAAGAACAAAATAAGAACTGATCTTTTCCTTTTGAGGATGGTTTTCTCCAGGTTTTCTCTGTTTCTCTTACCTTCGGTATTTGAAAGACTGGAAAAAGGAAAACCAGCACTGTGACCTAGCACTCTTCTCCCTGTTCGCCAGTAATCATTCCTGGAAAAAGTAACCAGTAACAATCCATCACCTTTCACAATGCACATCCTTGTCACCAGCAGCTATGCTGACAGATAACTGGCAACTCATGACCTGCTTCCTGACACCATGTCCATACAATATCATGTGTAGACACAACTAGAGCTGTACAGGAGTAAATGTGCTAACATAACTGATGTTATTTAACTGATGTTAAATTCATAACTAGATGGGTTAGCTTAATAAATAGGTTGACCAATATTTAGTACTAGAGCCAACTCCGACCAGTTAGTATGTATTTAGTTAGTGAGAAATCACTTTTAAAACTAGTAGTTAAACCATTTTTCTGCCCTAACAGTTGCCACACTTTGACTGAGCCCTAATATGCACTAGTTGCTTTAATGCATGTGGCATCTTGCTCTGGGACAGCTTTATATGGGTTTTAATTTGTATCGGGGCACATAATAGTTACAAGAATATGTGCTATTTAAGCTGCACCCATTTCATTTGCTTGACAGTTTACCTGGAAGAAGAGTCAAGACAACATGTTGTGCCTTGAAGTTTTCACACCTCTTCCTAGCCTGGGCACCAGAAAAATATTCAGTAATGATTCTGGATGACAACTTTTTTTGAAAATTCCATATGCTTGGCTGAAATATCCAAGGTTTAGAATAACAATAAAGATTTCTTTTGAACACGCTGTGTGCAAGTATTTTCTCCCTTAGGCGCTAGAGCCTGTTATCTTCTAAAATAAACAATGCACCGCTTACTTGCTCCATTAGCTGAGGTCTATCGTTTTAGACACCTTTGTGCAAGCATCAGGACGCATCCAGGGTACAGTCTCTTCTCCATTCATGGATATTTCAACACATGTTCTCACCAAAAGAAGAACAGAGACTAAAGGCTTTGAATTCTTTAATATGGGATATAATGAAAAAGCAAGAGAAATTACATCCTTTCCCTAAATACTGTATGTTTTGCTCTTAGTTATAAGCATAATTATATGATGATGCAGCATTGGGGGAAAAAATACTGACAATATATAAAAAAAAGCTAAATAAGAAAAGTATCCAATCTCCAGAATAATTTAAAGCATACCGAAAGGAAATAACCACTATTACAGAAATCTCCTCAAATATCTGTACTCATAGGGCATCACAAACTAATGGGAGTCTGCGATAAGATGCAAAACTTCAGGACAGGCAGTCAATTATCTCTGCTATAACAGTGTTCACTGGTTCTTACAGATTTTCAAGCGAAGCAGGATAGTAATATTGCATATAAGACTAGCAGCTTTGTAGAGATAGAGCTGATACGATGGGGCAAACCTAGGCAGGTAAAAGAAGATTGTCAGCTGACTAATAGGGTCAAACCTCTGTTACTGTCCCTGCAGAAGATAACGATGTCTGTCATATGAAACTATTGCTGTGTGCATCGATCCAGTGAAAATGATGATCTTTCAGGGGTTGCTACAATATTTACTTTCTTAGAGCAGCTCACTGGATCACCTACCAACTACGATGATTTAGTATAGAGAATTTCTCAATGTCTTGATATCCAGATGTTAGCAATTTCAGTCTGCTTTAACTGGGCTAGGCACCAGCCTTGTGCAGCAGCTTCAGCTCAAGGAGGAGTTTATGCAGAGCACCCTTTATCCCTGCTTTCTTTATGCCACTTGACTGGAAACTTTGCATTATATGCAAGATTGAAGGGGGTTTTGTTTGTTTGTTTTTTGTCTTGATCCCAAATGCTAAATTGATCTCTTTGGATTTATCTTTCTATCACATCACACATTTTTATATTCACAGCCCATAAAAGTGTAATAATATTTTAAATAAGGAAGAACTGCCTTTCATCCCCCTTTTTCACCTCCCTTTCTGCCTGTGCAGAACTGAATGACAGCTCATTTGGCATTAAATTATGACCAGGCACACTAACATTAGGGAACCTCACCCATTAAAAAGGCAATATATTGATATGCAAACACAACATGCCACCCAAAAGCTTTCTCAACACTTCATTAACATTTTTTTGCCACTGAAACCACCCTGTCCTTCCAAAGCGGGCCTTTATCGCTCCATTTCCTCCATATCCCATTAACAGGGCGACAAAAGGAGAGGCAATCACAGATAAATCAGTGGCCCTTCCCATTGGGTTTCCCTTCTGCGCTCTGGCCATCTGCGCCGTGGCCCTGCTCCAGGTGCCTGCAGGAAACGCCAGGCAGGTCCTGCTGCTCCAGCCACTTGTGCCGCCTGGCCTGTTGTCACCGTCACAGCCCAGCACTTCCCTGCCCGCCCTCAAATGCGGGTCCAAGGGGCAGCTGAGCATCCGGCGCTGCGGAAAACTTGCTCCTCGTCACCTGGTTCATACTGTGCTACTTATCAATCCCATTTCTAGATGGGAGAGTCAACGTTTCGTATTTCGAATGACCTGTTTCCACCAACAATTTCCCAGTGATGCAAGATGACAGGATTAAGCTCTTTGGCAAAGAATAATATTTTAAAAGAAATAAATAAGCAGGAAGGTTAAATCCTAAACAAGGCTAGGTACATGTGAACATATCTTTCTACTAAATTAACACTGGCAAAAGACAGAATGAAATATTGATCTTTGTTTCTGAATTAGCTTTCTGAGGTTTGCAACCACCTTTTCATAGCCGGGAACACAGCGCAACTAAAAAATTGATCATCGCTCACTTTGCAGGCTGAACTGTATGGATCGTTAACGGTTGACTTGTTAATTAAATACGGTAGCAGAATCCCAGATTAGTCCTTTCTTTATAAGAACACCATTAATAAACCTGTTTTTCAATTTAGGAAACATCGTCTCTGCATACAGTAGCGATTGTAATATCCCTGCATTACCTCAATATTTCATTCATTACCTTGACAGGTCACATCACTTATGCCATCCACAGGAATATGTTTTATCAGCTTGCAAATGCTATCTCTGGTTCCATATAGCAGCCCCACACGCACAATGTCTCCTTTAAATCTTATATCACCTTTCTCGTGACACACACACACACACACACACACACACACACACACACAAAATCCTGCAAACAAGAGAATCGCAATAAGTTTTCTAATTTATTATTTATCATCAAATGAAATAAATATTTAGATGAAGAAATATCCCTGTTCTTGCACATTCTCATCTTCCTTTTTCTTTTCTGTTTTTTTTCACTTCTCTGTGAATGTCCAACAAGGAAGCCTAACAAAGCAGTGCAGAATGTGTCCTTAATCACTTCATATTGTGTATTACAGCATGAGCACGAGCGTGGACAACACAGCACAACAGCTGTGGGTGTCTTATTTTTGATTTACCATGTGACGCATCAGAAATGTGGATACAGCCTGGCCCTATCTTTTCTCAAGTATAGTATCCAAGGTCAGCACTTGGTCTTTCAAACGACGGAAGCAAGTGCCACTGGGAAAAATCCTCTCCTCAGAGAGGCCTCTGCAAAATTGGTAGCCAAAAGGGATTCTTCTGAAAGCCTCTGCAACACATGGCACACAGTCAAACCGACTGCTACTCCATGCACACACACATGCACAACCACACATGAACACGCACAAGATCTAGAAATTTTAATTCAAGGACTGCACAGTGAACACAGAAAAATTAACTGACTAACATCTTGAAATACAAAGATAGCAATACTGGTAAAACATATCCTGAGATTCAATCCTGCCTGCTTTAGAAAGAGAGGAAGTCATCACCATAGAAATATAGTTTGTCTTTTTGGCTTATTCTTAATCAGATTCCAATTATGCATTGCTAAGAGATAAGAAGATAACTTATTCCAAACACTGGACCACACATGAAAATAGAAGACAGATCAATGGTTGTTACGAGATCTTTTTCAGAGACAGAAAATATCTAGCACTTCTACAAAATATGTTTATCCATGATAACAAATCCTTACTGAGAACTTCACCATTTCTTATTTTAATATACACAAAAGGAAATTTTAAGACACAGTGACATATTAAAGAAAGTAGAAGACAAACGAAGAAGAGGCACAGCTCTCCTTTCGCGCGTTCTGTTTTCAGGGCGGTTCGACTGATCCAGTCTCAGCGGTGCTTTTCTGAGGTATGTTTCTCATGAAAACAACCCAGTTTACACTGAGCCCTTGTTATTTTAAAAGCTTCAGTTTGTCTGTGTTTCTGAGGACAACATTTCTTACATATATACACACACACACAGAGTGCAAGATTCTCTCTTTGAGGCCTTCTGGTGTAATATTTTCATTTGTGATGTCTTATCTATAAATCCAACTCCCACTGCTTCAGTTTTAATAGCAATTTGTCTGATTCTCCCACACCATGCTATTTTATTAAGATTCCTATCTTCTTTTACCCCCAAATAACACCACAGGAGAGGGCAGCTCTCTAAGCATTAATCAGTATCTTCCTCGGTGGCATGAACTTGAGTTATTCAAAAGCAGAGAGAGATTCTTTAGAGGCAGAAGAATAAACCTTTCTTAATGCTGGATGCATAAAATAAGGCTTTTTTTCTTTCTTTCTTCCTTTCTTTATAAATGCAAGCTTTGAATATCTACACCAAAAATATATTTATTCAAATTCATTGCACTTATGTAACATTTTTGATTATTAAGAGAGTGAGAAGATGAGAAAACCTACAAAAATAGCACTATGGTAAATATACTTTTGAGAACATACCTTTACCCCAATGAATTAGAACAGCTTTAATTACACAGGAAATAAACTAATTCACACCTGAGCAGAGTACTTTAATTTTGCAGAGCTGATACTAACAGTATTTACCTTGCAACCAATCTGAGAATGAATGGCTTAATCCCATCACTGGTAGGAAAAGAAAATCAGAAAAGAAGTCACATACTCCAGATTACTACATCAGTTGCAAAGTCTGGCAGAAAATGCGAGCTGTTACTAAGAGGCAAAGCCATACAAGTTGTGGAAGCTGCTTGGGTCTGTGCAGTTTGTAATTGTTCACATAAATTTTGTCCACTGTGATAGCTGTGGTGGAGACATGGTAAAGCAAGGGCGGATTTTTTGTGCGTACATGTTTGAGGGGAAGCCAGGAAGAGAGAGACATTCAGTGATTAAAATATTAACATAATATAACACTTCAACTGAAGAGGTTTTGCCACAGAATTTAATACTGCAGTCCATTATGTTTTTAATGGATTTTGTTTGCTGCATTCTACCATACAATGTGCTACGAAGCAGTTCACACAGCCCTTTTGCAAGCGGCATTCACTGTGTTACAGTGGTTGCAATTAAAAGGACAATATTTACAGAGAGCTACAACATATGGTATGAAATAAACCACTGCTGTTTTCTCTGGGCTTAGGGAAGAGACTAACCAAAACATTGCAGATACCTTATTTAACAAAGGGAAGCCTTTGCTTCTTTTTTGAATTGCTTTTAATAAATGCAATTTTCTCTGTTAAGGAGATACTGAATAAATTATACTCGTTAATGTGCTTTTTAAACAGACTCAATTAATATCTGATATGCACAGACAGTAAAATAGAGTAAATCAAGATCAGTATGATGTCCCTCAAAGGCTGAATAATTAAGTCCTAGAGAGCTCCAGTACATACAAAAAAACACAGGGCAGGAGAAAATTCCTCTCTGACAACATAACTGATGGTCCCAACTACTTTGAAGCTAATAACAGAACATCTCTCAAAATTCATATTATTTCTGCAAAAATGTATTCTCCCCCTACCCAGAATAATGTTTTGTTCCTCAACATCATTTTCACATACCATTTGTATATGATGTAGAAACACATTGTTTTGAGTGGAAAAAGATGCATTAAACATACATGTCCTTGAAGATGTATGAGCACTCCAGTTTTACTATCTTTAGTACCAGAGACCACAACCACTACTTCACCTAGAGAAGTTGCAACTTGAAGGGAAGACTGGAATATCTCATTTGTAACTACATTAAACAGCCATGCTGCCAATCATTATATTTGTCTCTTCCTGCACTGAAATAATTATTATTTTGTCACATCATCATATACTCAAGCACATTTAGTTGTGTTGTTCCTCAAGTCCTTAAAATAAGTTTATTCCCTTTTGAATTAAGTATATCACTTATGATTACAAAAAAAAAGTACAACTAATTGTTTAAAAGAAAAGCCTGAGAACTGAATGACTGCATAAAAGTAATGGCTTTAGTGTTTTTCATATTAAGTATGTGAAAGTAAGCAAATGAGAACTTACTTGTCGGTGAAGACCATACTGCATTAGCACTCAGTTCTTCAGTCTCCCAAAGCAACAGTTTACTAGAGAAAACAAACTAAATTTGTCCATAGAGAAGCTCTAAGGAAACAGCATAACTGAGGAAAAGATTTTCTGCAGTGCCATTCCCAAACAGCTTAATAAAAAAGAAACAGAGCTGTACAGACTTTGGCACTAACAAGGTCCATTTAAGGAAACGTAAACCCACACCACATGTAACCCAAGTGGTATAGCAAAAGCCAGAGTAGAGCTTGGAATGAAGGCCTTGAAAAAATATTTTTATTTACTCAACAAACAAATTGCATAAAAATATAGAAGTAGTTTAGCATATTCATTGAGGAACTCTTAAATCTAAATTTAATACATAAATTCATTAGGGAAGCAATAAACATACTGTATAAATTAATTACTTTGTGGTTATCCTCATTAAATGCGACTTAATGAGTTAATAAGCTTGAAAAGCAGTGACAAATTGTTAAAGTGCATGTACAGATTTTTTTTTATTATTGAAGTGGTATGTCTAGCAATGCTTCAGCTCTCGATACAAGTTAATAAAATGTATGCAGGGTGGTCTCTTAACCTTCCGGAATGTATTAACAAGAACATTTCTCTACAGGATTTGAATCAGAAACGGGCAAGCATTACCAAATTTAACTTGAGAAGATATTCCTGCTAAGATTTAAAACCCATCTGTTACTAGAAACTAAGAGGAAAACTTTCACTTGTGTGACAGGGATGACTTCCTGTGACTTCGGAAGAGTTGGAGAAGGCCAAATCAATACGTATATATGTGTGTGTGTGTGTGTATGTTATATATTGCTGTATTAGATAAATGTAATCAGGCTTTCATGGCTTTAATGTCCAAGGATGACAGACAGAAAAGCACGCCATCACAAATGCAAACTGGGAAGTTACTTGCCAGGGCAGAGCAGCACTGGAGGAAGCCACAGGCAGCGCCAACGAAGACTTGAACTTTTGTGATGATGCAGGCATATTCCAGCTTTGACTGAGCCCTGCTATTAGCATGCTATGTAGGACTGAACGAGTGGCCCCATTTGTCATGTGTCACAGGTACAGACTGCTTATGCTATCACTTTCTGGAGCACAAAGGCATAAAGTGCTGCTGGTCTATACCGTGATTTAAATAAAACAAAATTGCACTCACGCACACATTCCTCATTCCTCTCAAGTATAGATTATGGCACAGAAAGATATGCTGCATCTTAGGGTACATTAGCCATACTAATATTATAAATACCTTTAATCCCAGAGTAAAATATAGCCTGACCATGTCTTTGATGCAGCTTAACTGCATTAACTGAGCATGGTTCAGTAAACGTACACATAGTCATCACACCTCCCCTGCATATAATTCACAATTAAATTACCAGCATTATTTTGAAAAAAATATTTAAAGCAATCTTTGACTATTACACGCTCAGACAATTCCTTAGATAAGCTGGGGATATTAATCCTTTTTTTTCACCCTTTAAATTGATTTGACTAACTCTGTAGAACCCATTTACACCAAAAGGTTCTAATTCCCCTTAACAGGAAGCACATACAGATAAAGAAAATCCTCATAATACTCTCATCCCTTTTAAAAGTGATTCTTATTCTTTAAAATAACATTGCTTTTCTTTTTCCCCCTAGAATACCCAGAACAAGGATATAGGAGCATTTAATTCCTGATGCTTCTAGACCCACCAGTAATATCTAGCAAATTTCAATGACCACATGACCACACACACCCACCCCCATCAAAGCACTTCCCAGCATTCTCCCCAATGATCGGTCTTAGCATGGGAGGTCTCGGTATCAGCTCTCGGCATGGGAATGCCTTTGAAACAGTATCCAGAACTGAGATGGCCCAGCAGCATCAGAGAATACAATATTAATCTTTCATCAAATAAGCTGCTCTGCATTGCTAAAACAGCAGCATTACTCCGACAAGAAAAAAAAAAAATAACATAAAAAATTGCATTTGACAAGAAGGCAAGAGGACAGCTACCAGCATTTCTTTCCTTGAAAATAAACAATCACTTAGTTCATTGCTTAGGCAAACCTTGAACTCTTCTAAAATCTGGTCATTCTGTGAACGTAACCATGCCCATCAATCACACTAAATCTTCAGACATTTTCAATTGATTTTGGTCACTTAAGTCTAATTCACAAAGGATTTGAAAGCCAGAGCACAGTCAGATGCCATCCATATGGCTGGATCAAAATGTATTTTAAACAAATCAAGACATATTCATGTCAACAGCTTTGTGTTGAGACTTGGTAATAGACAGCTAATGAGAACAGCTCTACTCAGCTTAGGTGCTTAGGACACCACAACAAACCGACTCAAGACAACTTGCTAGCAAGTCCTAGCAGGAAGAAGACACATTCCTTAAAAAAGGGGAGGAGGAGGTGGCATGGTCATCTAAAGAAATCTTCAATTCCAGGCTAATTACAGTAATAATGGTAATAATAGTAGTATGAATATTTAACATGGAACATTAACTATTTATCTCAGTTACTATTACATATTTTGATACATTGATAGGCCCTTTAACCTTCATTCACACCCTAGTTTAAATAATCACTATAACATTTAAAGGAGCTGTTTTGAAAAGAAACCCAAAGGTGTTTTGAAATACAAGAAACCATATCAGTCACAGGCTATATTTTCATAAAAGCAGATGCTGAAGTAACAAAATGGTGCATAGATTGCAAGGACAGGGATCAGTTTTATTTCTGCTTCTCTTTAATATATCTTATTATCTCACTCCTGAACCATTATGTCTGCAGGAGGGAAGAGGAAAGATCATCAGTAGCCAATGGCCACACCAGCTGGAGCTCCAAATGGCACTTGTAGGCTTCAGCTGTCAGACATTGGCTGAAATTTAACTAGTGCCAACAAGAAGTGAGCTGCAAATTTGTAGCTTTTTCTAGGCTAGAGCAAATAAATTAATGAAGGGGTTTATGAGCAATCCAGAGTCTATATTATAATACTTAAGCATAAAATATTTCACTGAAGTTGTTTGGTTTCACTGGTTCACAGGTTAGAAGAACTCACATATCCCACGCTTAAATATTGAAGCAAAACTGTAATTTGCATTATGTTTTATCTGCTCCTTGTCAAAATTTCACAATCTGTTCTCCTCTGTGGTTGATAAATAGACATCATAGATAAAGCTATATGAGAACAAAAAATACAGGGATATTGCTATAAGAAGTATCATGAATTGCTGATGTCTCACTAGCAATGACTGAAGCAAATAACACTGAAAAAATGTAAGGAAGATGTAGGAAGCAACACAACTACACCAATATGTTCCAGTACCATCAACACGGTTCTTTTGGTCCAGTTCTGCATTTTATCTGGAACTCTCGTTGAATCGGACTTTTGCCTTTTTTAAGAGTAGCTCCTGGCACAAGCTGTTTGCATCTGCACCCAGATGGAATTCCCACAAGTGCACCCAACCCACAAGCCAGATAAAAAAAGGACACAGCTTCCTCCAGAGCTGCTGGTTCAGCAAATGCACTGCAGCAGCAGCAGCCCCAGGATTGCAGCCCCTCCTTTATAAGATGACCAGTTAATATTTGAACCTGGATATAGCCTAATATTTAGACCAGCCCCACCCTTAACCATTCCAAAATGTCAATGTATTTATCACCAAAATAACCCTTGAAGCTCACCCACCAACACCGCAGTACCCATGGTCTCCAATGGGCCTCCCAAATAGTTGTGTCTTCAGTGTGCAGGACACTACACCAAATCAAGAGGCAAAATACGGAGCACAGGAAGGGGGTCACAGTGCTTGCCCTCAGCTGGATGCACACTTTGACTTCAAGACCTGGTAGACTCGTGCCAACCTCAACTACGGCACATTGCAGCATGGGGCAGATAAGTTCCTGGCAATTGCAAACTAGGCAGACCAAATGTCCAAGCCACAGTGGTCACTATGTTTTGTGATTATGCTTCCCATGATCCGAGAGGCAACGCTGTATGTCTGCATCACAATCTCAGGGTAATTGAGTTTTAGAAGTGGACTGGCTTTCTATTTCTCCTCCTTAACTCTCAGTAGGTAATATGCTCTAAGGTCCTTGCACTTAAAGGATGAGTAAACTCTATGCTATTCATCTGCACTAAACTGATTGAATCCTTACTACGTACTTTATTTAAATTATGGGCTTTAAAAATATTAAGATCTAGCTAGTCTCATGGTTTACTACATTCAGCAGAAAAAAATAGAAATGGAGTGTGTTCTTAGCTAATGAAACTTCCCTGACAAATTATATTTGCTATCTCATTAGTCCCTTTAGACACTACCTGATGTCCCCTTGCTGTTCTCTACGATAGAGAGAGAGAAAGTTAAGGGGCAAGAATTGTCATTTATCACATTTCTGTACAAGACTCAGATCATGAAAGCCTTTGGTTTCTGATACTGAGCACATTTCTAGCACTCTTCCTAGTGGACAAGACTCAAAAGACCTACATTTGAAATTAATAATAATAAAGAAAAAGTTTGAAGTGATGCTCTCCATTCTTGGAAAACTGCATAAAAGAAATACTAAAACCAGCTCATTCTGCCTTTTTACTCTGTTGGTGATTAGATTAATTATTAACAAGATATTCAGATGTGCTGGAACACAGCGATTTCCATCAAGCAGAGAAATGAAGGCATGACTACAGCCCAGGGGCTGCTCATTCAGCCAAGACCACACTGTGCAGTAACTGCGTGCTCTCCCCTTGGGTTTCCAAGACTTTTCTTTCTGCAACAACAGCAGAGTTTTCTTAATCCTGTCTCTTGCCTCTTTTGTTAAAACTCTGTAAAGAAAATGCGGCATAAATTTGCACAACTAAAAATTGGGGGAATATGACAAGAGAGTGGAGGGGTTTGTTTCCTTACTGTTTAAACACTGAGGTAGGAATCACCAGCCCTGTGAAGGGTCTTGGCCCCAGTTATGTGGACTGGGTGTATGTTAGAGCATATGGCAGTTGTCTGTACCCTCAATTCCTTTCATGAGGCAGGGAAGATAGGGGTAGAAAAGTCCACTATATACTAAAGACTCACTTGATACAGAACTGGAGCACAACAACTGATGTCATTGCCCTTTCACACTTACTTAAACCTCTACTTATCCTTCTGCTTAGTAAGCTTCAGTCATCATCGGGGTTTTCTTATGGGAAATGCTCATACCACAATCCAGCTAGGTCAGAAATTCAGGAGTGTTTCCAAGTTCTTTTTATCACAGGCAGGAGGAGGGCAGCTAAGGGCAGAAGACCTCCTGGGAGAGCACTACATAAACGTCCCAAGCAGAGGAAGCCAAACTTGGCAGGGTCTGTATCCATACTGTTTATCCACAGTGGACCTTGGAGCAAACCAGCCGGCCAACGGCGTCTTTGCCCCTCGGCCCCCCGCTCTTCTGAAGGAAATACTTCACTATCTCCGGTAGGGATACTGAATTAATTAGCATATATGTAGTGTGAACAATCAGGAGACTTCAACCTGGGACTACTGTGAGAGCCAAGGTCTTCGACACTAAAACACATCCAGTGAGAAACAGTGAAGGGGGTCAAGGAAGTACCGGGCCACTTGACACCAGAGAACAGTATCTGTGGTAGGAAGTGGAAGCGGAGAAGAGTAGCTTGCAGTGTTTTTGTGTGCTTTCCTTTATATGGCTGTGCTGGCACACGGGGATGTAGACTAGTATGTCCTGCTGGGAAAGGAAGAGATGTGACAGGACTGAGGAATCGTGGGTTCGGAGCACAATCTGACATCCTGAAATGAATCCAACTCCTCTTGCAATACACACACATTTTCACACTTCTTGTCCTCAGGCATACAGGAGGTCTGTCTAAAAGTGGACCACTTTGCTTTGCAAAGACAAACAAACAAAAGATTGATTTAAAAACCTACTACTGCAATAGAGTAAGAAAAACAAGTGACAAGCTTTTAAGCTTAATTGCTTCATCAGGTCCAGCAAGGGAGGGCACTCTGAGCCCTAAGAGCATGTTTGTTTCTTTTCCAGCTAGATCAATTAAACTAATAAACAGCTTGTGCTCGCTCTAAAAATCTTATTTATATTATATTATTCCAGGCTGGTTACAAAGCTCTCAAAATGTTAAAATTTACCATTTACACAGACCAAATTATTACGTTTTCTTGCTACAAAGCATAATCTGCCTTTCAGAACCATGGCTTAGACTAATTTATTAATCTGCAAAAAGAGCAAGTCTGCCTCCCAAAATTAGAAAAAAAGGAAAAAGAAAGGAAAAGAAAGAGCAACCTGCTCTGAGAAGAAAGCAGGAAAGCTTCTATGATCATCTGCTTGATGGGCCATAATACTATCTACTTGATTTTATGGTCCAGCTGAACCGTATTTCATAGATATGTAGAAGCAAGGTACGAAAATAACCTTATTCTTGTAGGGCCACAGTACATTTCGGAGAAGCCTTATAACTGCTCCAAATTGCACCACCCTACTATGTCTACAGAAAACTGCTGGCTGCTAGAAATTGCAGAAGCATACAGCCAATATGACTACAATCTGACTTCTCTTTCTGACCACTGAAGGCCAAGGATAACTGTGGTGTAAAGTTATTTGTGAATTACTTCTCTGATAGAAGAATCTACACGTGCAGAATCTGACCCTATCTACCTGTGTCTAAAGCCAAAGTCCTCTGGGCTGTGATGATTGTATAAATAGGTCTCTTTGCCATTACATAAGAGTAAACAAATAGTATTTCCTTCTAGTCATCTTCTACTGAACTTGTCACAGAAATAAAGCTTTCTATAAATATTGGAAGTTAGATGCACAATTTCCTTCAGAGTTTATTTTCCATAAAAAGTTTTCCTCCACTGCTAATTACAAAATTACTAAGAAGCTTAGCAGTAATTAGATCAGGGTGTTAAATCTCTAATATTCCTTAAATAAAATTCCTAATTAGGACACACTGCATATTTATCCCTAAGCTGTACCTGACACACTGACCAAACTTTCCCTTTCTAGAAGACATCCAGGACACCACGATCAAAATGGAGGGCACCCCATGTACTCTGTTCCAGGGGAAATCCTCATTGCACTCTGCAGCTATACGCAAGGACCCCTATGCCCATCCACTCTGACCACAAAACAGATGGTCATAACACTGAAAGTGTCTTGGCCATACATTCAAATACCTACCATCTGATTCACCTCTCAGTTATACAGCAAGTCTAGGTACTTGCTTAGATTAATCTTTCAGTCTACAGGATTTAGCTGCTGATGATCATAAAAATACAAGGTGATCTACACTGTCTGATCCTCCCTCCCTTCTCCTCCTACACACAACTTCCCAAACTTTAAAGTAAATTTACTTGGAGAGATGCTTTTGTTTTATTACACCTAATAAAACTGCACCTGGCGCAAAAGCATCTCAATTGAGAATTGATCCATAGTAAACTACTGCAATATAAAAAGGAACAGCTATTACTCCTTTAAAAGATTATTTAAAAGATTCTTATCTAAAAAGATACTTCATGCAGCCTTCAGAAAGTCTTTCCAAACATTTTGTATCTTAGGCACCTAGCCACTTTCTGAGAGGGAAAAATAAAGCTTAAAGTGACCAACAGAGTATGTTCAAAACTAAATACCTTTAAACTGCTGAAAGACAATTCTGCCTTCTGGAACAATTCATATTGCTCCCCAAAACTTATTCTCTCACATAATATCTTAGATCAGAGCTTATGAGAAAACGTATCAGAAAAACTAGCTGTTGATCACACTATGTGTATCTCTCAAATAATCTGAGTGTCATGCTCACACTGCTGACACGGACATGCTTCTTCATCTTCTTGAGGGCACTAATGTTAGTATTTTAAAGCTTCTCCACACATACACACACGTATTCAAGGGAGAAATAAACCACTTTTAATCTAATCGGAAATAACCAGTATACATGACCTGTGATGCCTTATTTGGGAATTGTTTAATTTTCTTTTAGTCTACTTTTTAACATCCTTATTTTGTTTAATACCACAGAAATAAACCCAACAGAAACATATAATATTGGTCATACACAATAGAAATAAAGCACAAACATGCTCTTCTTACAGCCATTTACTCAGAGATGTTCTTATTAAAAACAGGCCAGACGTTTTGTCATTAAAAGAAAAAAAAAAAAAAGAAGTTTTACTCAAACAAAAGCTTTTCTCAGAATGGTTTGGCACATCAAAGATACAATTTTGGGGAAGACACAGTGCAGTAACACAAAGATCAAAGATCTTAACTGCATCCCAAGAGAACAAGCTGTAAATGTGATCTAGCTGTGCCGCAACCAAGATTCCCATCCAGCTGTACACCTTTCAGGTTAGTTACTGTACTATGCTGAACGCAGAGTTTTTAACTTCCTTGGTTTTTTTTTTTTTTTACAATCCCAAGAGCAAGTAAATTTCCAAAGTTACGCTACAGAATTTCCAAGATCTCAAATATTTTATGAAAGAGAAAACTGTTCCCTCACCAAATTTTACTAATATTCACATCAAAAGACTCAGGAATTGGGCATACTTAATTACTACATAAAGTAAAAACAGGTAGGAAGAAGGAACAGCAACAAAATCAAACCTCACAACATATAGTAAGAGTAGGTAGGAACATGCACACTCATAGGCATGAATCATACTGCATATTAGTAATTACTCCATAAAAAGACTCTGTAAAAGGCAAAAAAAAATATGCATCTTGCTGTTTATTTGGTTACTGTGACACATCTATAAGAAGATGCATGTATTAACAGCTAGGTTTGGCAGGACATGAAACACAACTTAGGCAAAATTAACAAATATAAATGCAAAGGATAGAGTTAGCAGTTTGCCAGGAAAGTTTTTCATCTTATTAATCCAAGAAATATTTGTCTGTTTTTTTCAGAATGATACAAAAAAAAATGCATTTCATTTCAAATGGGCAGATTCCTAAACCAGCATGGCTGGCTCACAAAATGGCAAGCATCTCCAGCAACTGTTATTGCTGACAACATGTGACAACATGATATTCCCAGACATCATCAACTGCATCCCCAATTATGGCTAATTTTGTGTAGCATTACAACATTCTCCTATACTCATCAGCTACAAACATCTTAATAACAATTAATAGCAGACAGAAGATGAAAGCTCCAAGTGTAGTCTTAACCTGAGATAGTACTAATGGTTATTATGAAATGTCTTAGGACAACAGTATCGGAGGGGTGGATGTTTGTTTCAGCTTGTTTTTCTAGACAGAAATTTTCTGTAGCTTGTCACTTTGTATAGAAATGGACAAAAAAAAAAATGTTCATGAACATATCAACAAAAGATTCAGATGTGAAATATATATTCTGTTATACATCACAACTGAACTAAAATTAATTTGTGGGTATATATATACATTACAAACTGTGTATTTCAGCACATCTTCTTGTGAAACAAAATGAATAACACTGAAATAATCTATTAGTTCAGGCAATCAGGTCAGATAGAAGAAGCCCTTGTTCAAGTCTAATCCACCTCACTCAAGTGCCTTATTTACAATGGCCACTTACCTATTGCTCATGATCCCATGCCAGATTTTTTCCATCCCCAACCTAAGAACCATTTCCTTTCCCTCAAGAAAAAAAAAAAAAAAAGAGTCAAAAGTGGTCAATCAGACTGTCATTTCCCAAGAAAAAAAAATGTTTGAGGACAGGATTTTGCTCTAGATGTGTATTTTCTTTGCAATGGCATCCTACATAACCATGGTATTTTATAAACAGTCTCAAACAAAGATCTGAATTTAGCACTAAAGTGTTTAACAGGACTGCATGCCAAGTGCTTTCCATCTCATTATGCTGGTTTGAAATAGTGGTACTACTTAAAGTAACATCGAGCTAGGATAAAACTCACGAGTGATTTCAGAGCAACACAATAAACCACTGCTTCATGACGGTCAGTTGCCTCAACAAGTGCTACAAATCTCAAAAAACTCAAGCTCCATTTAATTTCTACTGCACAATTTAAAGCTATATACTAGGCAGATTTATTCAAATGATTTTGTATACCATACCCTCCAGTCAGAAGATTTAGATCATTTATCCATTTTCCATATTAAATACATCTTCTGCATATTAAAACATTATTGCCACTGCTTGCAAAATTATTAATCCACAATTGAGATTTAGTTCATGATAAAAAAAAGTACTATAGCAGGATCACAAAGTATAAAGTATGTATTTCAGCAACGAAACTTTTGGTTCTGAACTAATCTACTAGTCAAGGCATTTCCCCTCTGTTCCTTCCACCTATAAATTGCTTGCTGTTCCTATGTCATCTTTTGAGGCCAAAGACCTGCTTTCCTCTTTGTGTAACGTGATTTAGTGCTGGGATTTCTGAGAGCTACTAAAACACAAAATCACAGCAGTTGTCCAGAGCTCCACACCACCAACCACCCTAATCCCAGTCTGCCTGGATTCCCCACTGCTCTGTGACAACAGTCCCACCAGGAGAACTTGTGCCATCACTCTGAACGTACCAACACATACCCACACACACACAAAAACATGTTTCCTTAGGTCACTTCTAAGACACAGACACAAGGAAAACGGAATGGCCTTACACCCACAAAGCCTTATCTAAAGTATTGCCAGAAAGCTACTACTACAGTGCTGCCCGCTTGTTCTTGGTGTAACATATTGGTAACGATCAGTCTTGCAGAGACTCTGCAGGAGATTGCTCTCTTACAAAGACAGGGGGAAAGGAGACGAGAAAATCAAGATCCGCCTGAGACTCGACCTAAAAGCAAACCCAGGCAGGAGAGCCCCCTGGGGCCCTGCACTGCTCCAAAGAGAACACTTCTGTTTTGCAGGACTGACATGTTAGTTTTCAAGCTGGTGTCTTCTTTGGGAGGAAAAAAGAAGGCATTTTCCCCTGAAAGAAGCCCACGAGGCCAGCAGGATACCAACACCAGAGATCCCAATCCTTTGGAGCCAGTGCACCCAGGCACACAGCACCCTAAGCCCCACTCTAAAAAAATGAAGCAATCAGTATGGGGCGGGAGACACCCAGCAGCCACCTGAGGAAGGCATGAAAGGAAGGCAGGAAAGCCGCATCCCGCCCTGTTGGAAGATACACTTCCACAAACACAGGCATTTAACCAACTGACACTAGCAATGAAAAAAATGTTTATCAGAACATTCCCATCCAGCTCCCTGTCAGCCCTGATTCAGCCGGGTGCCCTGGCAGGCTCGCAACGCCGCTCCACCCAAACGGGGGGGTCTGCAGAAGTGCAACAGCATGCCAAGAAATGGGCTGATTTAAGGGAGAGCGCTCCGGCAAAACCGAGGAAAAACAGCGCGCTTGATTTTCTCACCTCCCCACACGAAAAGTGCGACCAGCCGACCCGAGCGACCAGCGAGGTGACACCCCACGGGACCTCCCTCATCCCGCACGCCATCTCCACCACCCACTCTCCAAGCGCAGCCACGGGCTTCCGCGGGCAAGTGCGCACGACGCGCACACACAGACAAACAGAGGAACGACCCCCCCGGCCCCAACGCCACAACTTGTTCCCAAGGCCGGCAGGGGAGCCCGTGCCGGCCGCCGCCCCCGCGCCCGGCGCCGCTCTCACCTCCGCGGGCGGCCCCGGCGCGTCGCTCCGCCGCTCCCGGGCGCTGCGCGGCGCGGAGCGGAGCGGGAGGCGACCCTGGCGCCCGACACCGCGCCGCGCCTCGCGGCCGCGCTCCGCACCCGCGCACACTTTCACTTTCTGTCCGGTCGCTCCCCTTCTCTTCTTTATTTTTCCTTTTTCCTTTCCCTGCGGCACGGGGCTCCCAGCCCTTCTCCGTGCAGCCTCTCCCTGCCTGTCCTCCACTCTCCGCCCCCGGCACTCCCTCCCTCCCTTCTTCCCTCCCTCCTCTCCTGCCGCTCGCACACGCCTTCTGCCCGCCGCCCTCACCGCTCCTCCCGAAAACGTCCAGCTGCTGCCGCCGCTGCTGCTGCTGCTGGAAGCGGGCAGGGGGTGACACCCCCGCCACCGTCCGCCCCGAGCGCCGCCCGTCGGCTCCGCGCACCGCGGATCCTCCCTCTCAGCCAGCCCCGTCCTGCCCCGACCTGCCGTGGTCGGGGCTCACCCGCCCTGCGGGATGCATTGTCAGGAGCTGTTGCTGTATATATAATATGTATATATATATATATTTAACTTCATTGTCTGTTGTAAACTGCTGGGAGGGCAGGGGCAACTGTTTAGATCGGAGTAGCCTCCGTGTAGTTCGGTGCAACAAAGAGCCACTTGATTCCCCGCTGGCATGTCATGCCGAACAATAGGGAGACACTGGGAATGTCCTAATCAGCGCCCCGTGAGATGGAGGCAAGAGCAACACTTCTTGCGGGGTTGGTGGTTATGGAATGAATGGCAGCTTCGGTGTATCTATTTCTGTCCCAGTACTATGAGCAGCTTGCGCACGCCCTGATGCTTCATTGCTGTGTTTGCTGGCAGGGTAGACAAAAATCTCACAAAAAAAAAAAAAAAAAAAAAAAAAAAAAAAAAAAAAAAAAAAAAAAAAAAAAAAAAAAAAAAAAAAAAAAAAACCAACACATGCAGGCAGCAAAACCACAAGCCCCTAGTGATGGGGAAGACTTCTGCCTGTATCAAGTGGTGAGACTGGTAGTTAAGATGTATTCCCCATGGGAGGGAACTATGCTTAACTTCTATCTAGTTAAAGGACATACCTTTTGAGGTACATCAGTGCATGCATTTTCCAGGATTACCTACAGAGTATAAGCACCTGTGCATTACATTACTCCTCGCTTGGCATTGAATGATGTCTATTCACCTGATGGTGGCACCTGCACCTGCTCTGCAGTGGGTGGTGTAGGAACAGGAGCCCCTGTCCCCGTGTAAATCCCAGCAGTAATCCTGGCACAGGCTGCCAGCCACCAGATTTCCCTCTGGCTTTGCAGAGATGCCCAAGCTGCCAGCCCTGGATCTAACGACAACCAGCTTTGGGGGAAGTTTTAGCGGCCCACCAAACAGTGCTTAAACATTCAGGGCCCTTGTAGATGGTCACATAGATAAGCTAGAAGAAGGTTCTCCAGCATGGAGGGGGAGGGTTTGAGAACAGGACGTTCCGTACAGTGTGTCCAGAAGCTGAACCACTACACATCAGGAATGAAAGAGTCATGAGGGTTGAAGGAAAGAGAAAGGGAGAATCCAGTCCCTAGCGCTGTGACTGGCGTGCTGGGCTTGGAAGCGTGTTCCTGCGGTGGTTTCTGGTGAAGTCCTGTGCCTTACAGGGAGCACAACTGAGATCCTCGTCCAGGCTCCTGCAGCTCAGATGCTTGAATGATGTCTTCCAGCTCCTCGAGTTTTGACTTTTGGCTGCCCTCTGACGCCGCAGAAATGGAGTATCCCGTTCCTTCTCCCCAACTCTCAGCATGCCTTAGGGCCTTATTAGATCCATGGAGAAGGTGTACTGAAAGTCTCTCAGACTGAGGAAGGCCTATAACAGGTTTACTGCTGCTTGGCCAAGTGCTCTAAATAGTCTGCTGTTATGCAAAGCTAGGGAACTTCCTTCTTGTGTTTGATGATCAATTTTCATGAATAAGATCTATCATTTCCTATTGATTTCCACTCACCCCAGAGAGATTGATATGTAACTCAGGTGGGATGGATCTCTCAGAAGTCGTTAGTGGTGCCTGTCTTTCTTCTTTGCTGAAGAAATGTGAGCCTTTACTTTAGTCACCTCTACTGCACAAGAATAGGCACGTAAAATGGAGGCGACACAGTAGTGAAGTACCATAATTAAGGCACACTGGTTCTGTATTTCTTTGCCGTTATTTTTTTTCCAAAAGCATTAAATACATCAACAATGGATTTTTTTATCCAATTATATACAATAAACTGAAACTCTATATTTTTGTCCTAAACAATATTGTTGTTCTGGTATTTCAGGAGGAACTCTTTTATCTTGCAAGAAATGGACTCTTCTTAGTTCTCAGTGTGAATGGCCACAGCTTGTGGCACATTACACTATTACTTAGAAGCAGCCATCATTTCAAGTCAAATAGAAATCAGTGCCATTACACTGGTATTTTAACGTTTATTTACAAAGATAACTGTGATGAAAGTCACTGTGGTGAGTCACGTGAGACGGCAGGGAGAGGAAAATCCCTGGTAGCTGAAAGACTTCCTCAAAAGTCAGGAGGCCAGAAAAGTTACAAATGAATTAGAACTAATAATGTGAAATGCAATTGATGCATTGTTGGTTTTTAAAGGAAGAAAAACAGTTCTTTAGTATGAGGAAAAAAAGTCTTATCTCTTCATTGAGCACTTCTGCTCATGCTGCTTAAGGCACAGAGAGGTTTAGGTGCCACAGAAAGAAACCCTCCAAAGATGCTGCAGTAAATTGGGCTGCTTCTTGCACTGAGGCTGTGGTTTTACAATGAAGCAAAGCTGGGTTTGGAGCTGTTTGCCATCCTAAAGGTTGCAGTCCTGCTCCTGCCGCTTCCTCTGCTGGAGCAAAGCGTGGAGAAAAAATTCTAGAAAATACTGGAAAACTAAGCAGCACTTTTTGTAGCTAGCTTAGCTTCGTGAACGGAGTCTCTTGGAGTCAACGCTGGGTAGCTGGGAAAGACGTAGAGAGCAGCCACTGTGCCAGGAGCAAGAGGAGATGGAGACCATCTCTTCGTGCAGCAGGTAGCCACCAGCTTGGCTTAACTGCCCTGTTAAATTCACCCTCACAAGAAGAGCTTGGAAGAAGTGTATCCTGCCCTTTCTCCAAATACCTTTCAATTTTTGTGGCAACTACTATGGTTAGAGAAAAAGAGATTCTGTTGCTTCATAGTTAGGATGCACCATCTGGCAGAGGAAAGGCATTGCTTCCACTTCCTGCTTGAATAACTAATTACACACCCTGGAGCAAGGTATTGAACTTAGGTTTCCCTAAAACACTTAAGTGTCAGGGATATATACATATATATATATATATACACACATAGTATCTTTGCAGGGCAGAGTATTGTACTTTATAGGCATACTTGCCTCCAACAGGCAGTCCACATTAAAATATCATGGCAACAGTTAATAAATCATTGAATTATTGCCCAGCAAATTAACTATATTTCATGTAAATAGTGGTGGTTTTTTTCTGTTTCTAAAATTTCTTTCCCTCTTAGGAGAAAGGCAAATTTGCTATGGAAATAGTCAACATATCCAAACCACCCAATTTTCTGATATTCATTGGTTTGCTAATATAGAAACATGTGCAATCTATCTTTTGAGAATCTACAGATTAGGATTCAATGAAAAAAGAAAAAGGACATTTCAAGTTAGCAATGTTCACCACAGAAAAAATACATATGTGAGTGTGAAATAAAAAATACATTTTTTGGAGTAAAATCTTTATAATAGTGATTTAAGATTATCCTGTGGTGTTAATTGCATGTGTTTGAACTTCAGTACGAACAGAATGTAGCTTGATTCTGATCAATGTGCAGACTACCAAGATACTATTGCAAATGTCCCTTCATTCTTTTATTGATAGTTATGAATCGAAATTACTATCACATCTGACATTAACCTGCAAGGAGATGATTACTCTCCGGTTCTTCCCTAGAATGTGTTATTATACATCCATCAGGGGATGAAATTTTGAATCATAAGGAATTTGAAGTTATTTTGATCTGCTGTCAGTAAACTCCATAACAGATGAATGATAGGAAATTCTCATGCAACTGCCAACCAAAAGGGTAGAGAGCAGCAATAAGAGGAAATGGGATTTCCCTTGGCATGAGCCTTAGTGAAATGCCAGTCATGAAATAGTATGGAATAGTGTGATCAGCATTTCTCCTTGCAGCTCAGAGCTTTCAGTTTGATGGGATGAGGAACTGAACCTTTGTGCCTGTTTTGAGGCTCCTCAAATGCCTCATGTCCTCATGTGTTGAAGTGGATCAACCTTCACTTTTCATCTTGTTTTATTGAATAGTATTTTCCCCAGATTAATTTAAACAAGATATCAAACCAGCCCCACACTGTCCTCGTGATATATTCAATCTGTGTATCCCTTTTAGAATTCATATTTTTCTTCAGAAATACTATTTTAGCTATGTGCATTGCCTCTTCTTGTGCCAAACAGCTATCACACATGCTATTCAGATGTGCTTGCTGCTTCTCAAAGGAAAACAGTCATTTACAGAAGAAAAACTGCTGTAATTTGACAGTTTAAAGCTTAGGTAGGAGGTGAGAATCACTGCCTGTAAGTTGGGAGACACTTGACTCATATGAATTTCATGGGGTGAAGTGAGGATAGCAAAAGGCTTCTAGACACCCATACTAGCACTGTAGGAGACTGAAAAGGAGAAATTAGAGAAGCTAAGTCACAGAAGAACAGGAAAGTGAACGAAGAACCGGCGTATTTTCAATCACCCCAAACATAGTCTTAAAGGCATTTATGTTTTGTTACATAGACACAAATGGAAGGGTTATGTCAAAGAAAGTAAATTGACCGGTAAGGACATAATAGTAAGGTCTACTTTGATCTCAGACATGGCGGGCAAGTGATACACAAATATGAAGTAAGTGAAAAGGAGGAAGTGACCTAAAATATACAGGTTGAAGAATTGCATTCTATTGCTTACTGTAGAATATTCTGTTCAAAGATCATTGTTTTTAAAAGAGAGATCATGCAGCATCAAAAACTATAAGGAAAAGAGAAAAGGGAATACAAGAAACCAGTACACAGTAGTTTAACTTACTTGGTGAATAAGTGTCTTTGCTGAAGTTTTCCACCAAGGTTAATGAAATATTATGGAAGATAGTCAAGGAGAAAAAATTTGTATCCATTCAAGTGTGTATGAATTTCACAGTATTTTTGTGTCTGTCACTTCAAATTATGCTCATCATTTTTTTTTTTTTTTCAAATAAGACAATGGGCTGGTGAGATTGCCTGCACCAATGTGAGATTTACTTTTAGCTGAATTAAATCAGGTTACAGCATGGCTTCTTTTTTTTTTTTTTTTTTTTTTTTCTGAGAATCATTTTTCGAAACTGCTATTTTGAAAGGAAACTTGTTTTTTCACTGTACCCCAGAACAGTTCCTCAGTTCCTTAATATTGCTTATCTGGATCCAGCTTTTGACAGGAAAGCTTTCTCAAGGGAAGGGCATGCAACAATGCAATCAGATTACTTAAACTTACTACCCATTCAATGAGCTGTAGTAAATAATAATGTGCATGTCCAGAGTTGACAAGTGGGCAGTGTAGCTGCTTGGAATGAGACAAACTATTCCTCACTACTCCAATGAGAATGAATCTCCAGTCTGAATAAGGCTGAGTCACAAACTGAGTATGTATTTCTGAAACACCAAGTGGTTTTGTGCTTCTTGTTCTTGGCAGGTCAGCCAGTTCATCTTATACTTCACTGCTTCCACTCTTTTGAAAGGTTTTGTCTGCATCCTGCTAAGAAAAGGGTTTCTAGTTTCTTAATAAGTCTGTTGGATGAAAACTTGATTCCTAGACTTGAGTAAATGCTGCATATGCACAAAGATGACTTCATATTTTTTTCTTTCAAGCTTTCATCAGTTTGATATAGGTTATAAATATTTTCAGACATAAAAAGTCATGATCCTGATATACAGAAATTCAGCTCTGATCTCACTTGCCACACAAGTTGTCCTTTTATTACTAATAAGTATATTATGTTTTAATGAATATATCATATTGTGTTACAAGCATGAGTCCTAATCAAGCAGCTTACACAGCAAAAGGGATTTATCTTAAATCATTGGCTGTATCTGTACTCTTCTGCTATAGCATATCTAGTAGTACCCTGCAGGTCACATTCCTCAAAAGTTTATACTGCTTAGGCTCTGGGGCATGTTCTTGGAAAAACATAATGGAAATGCCAAAAATATCTAACCTTTACAATACTTTTACATAGTCCAGGCAAACCACATTGCTGTGCCTCCCCAAGGACAACCAAATCCATTTGCAATGGCCAAAAACTACACTAAGGTAGAGATAGCTAATTGAGTAAACCAACTGGGAACAAGAGAAAACTTAATCAAGCTACTTGCAGCAAAACTAAAATAGGTGGGAAAAGCATGACAGAGACATGGCATTTTCACTTACACTGACAAGAGATACATGAAGTGTAGGTGTGAGGTCTTTCAAAGAAACTTGACACCGTGTGCATAACCCTTGTAAGGGAGGAAAATTGAAGGGAGAAGAAGGAAGAAGGAAGAAGGTAGAGGATGATTTTTTTTTTCTCCCTCACAATATCAACAGAGAAGGTAAAGATGATTAAAAATCTGTATTTCCATATTGCTTTAGGCCTACCCTCACTGTGTACAGCGTCATGGGTGAACTGATGACAACCTCTTTATTCCAGACCACGATATCAACAGTGCCAGTTTGCTTTCTTCCACGAACAAGCTGCATCCAGTGGAGTTACATCTGAGCACGGCGCCTAGAGACATTAATGATATTCCTCTGCTCCGTAGGGAAATCTGCCTGGCTGTCTCCAGCTGGTCGTTCGATCACCATCCATTAGTAGAAGGTCTAGCCTTTGCCCATGGCTGAGCAGCTTTCAGAGCTCAATAGCTGCTAGGTCGTCACAGCAGCAGGCCAAAACCAGCTTTACAAGAGTATCACTGAGCTGTCTATAAATCTGGTAATTATTACCTCCTGCAAATACAGATTTGATCTTCTGGATCTAGTATCCTCTGGATTGGGATGAAGGGCTGAAATGGAGGTATATCTTGTCATTCTTAGAGTAAGTTACCTGTGCCATAGCTTTAAGAGAGCTTGTAAGTACATGCAGTCTGAATAGAGTTTGAATAATTCCCAGTGGTGCCAGTAATCACCTAGTCAAATTTATCTCACATCCAATGCCTATTTTGTTTAGGAAAAAAAGAAAAATATTTTTTGGTGAAAAGCTTTTCTTTTGTCTCAGTTATGAAAGAAAAATTTGTCTTAACTTCCAATAAGTGTTTCTTAACAGTTGAAAGCTTCTTTGGAAAATAAATTCTTTGCTAGCTAATTTTATGTTCATAAGGGAAAATGAAATACAAGCAAAATGCATATTTTTTCCTGAAAGGTTTAGTTCTGCAACACCTTTAGCAAAAAAAGGTATTTACTTGTCATGTGGGACAGGTGAAGGCCTTTTACTTAGATATTTGCCTCAAAAATATAAACTCTTCCTTAAATTAACCTGTCAGTCCCAAAGAGATTAAACACAGGGAACTGACAACATCCTCATGAGGACAACGTAAGCAATCACTTAGGTGTAATAGGACTTGACCTTTCCATTAGTTTTACTAGATCCTGGACTTTGCAGACAGCAAAATAATCACCATCAAAACATCTTGTTGGTGGAATCAATACGGTATTAGGCAAGACTTAAGTTCTTACATTGATTTAGTTATTCTTTTATACATGTGCAAAATTCAGGACATGTTTTTATAGTTATACAGATTTTATAGCCCTGGTAAGAATCAGATGAAATAACCTGAATTTACAAATTCAGAAGGAGTTATTGGAATAGGCAAAAAAAAAAAAAGAAAGAAAAAGTATGAATACCTCTTGTCATTTTAGCTCAACAGCCTAGTGACTGCTTTCCGTACCATAAATGGGAACCAGACAAGAATTGATTCTACCAGATAAATTCATTTTATATTCCAAAACTTCAGGTCAGGTATAAATGACCAGTTCATCTGAAGACATCTTTACCAGGAGGATTCAGACTGACACAACGCTCTAACAGTTCTCGCCTTATCTTGTGTACTGTGATGTTTCCTTTAAGTAGAGTGCTTTGGCACTAATTGTCCAGTCCTCTGTTTACTATGATAGTCCTTGATAGTCATCCAAGAGTTCTATTGCTTTCTCTCTTGCATCAGCAGAGTGTGTCCGTATGAGACTATAAAAAACACTAATAACATTAATAAACTGTCTTACTCATTTTGTTGACATGCTATTTCAAATATGTGATGTCATCATTCATCTCTGAATGAGGAAAAGTGCTGAGAAGATCATTTGATTTGATCTATGCGGCTTGCCATAGTGGCTTATTCTGGTTGATGATGAGTTTTGTCTGGGAAGACTACGCAAAACTCTCTCCGCCTAACTGCAAGGAGCTCATAAGGTATGTACAAACTCAGCTGTACATATATCTTCATTGTCCCTTGTTATCTACAGTATTGTGTGCGTGTAGCAGAATGCTGCCTCCTTTCAGGTTAGCTTCTGGATGAAACTTCATATGTTAACATTTCTCTTGAAATAACTTCACTGTAGTTCTTTTAATTCTATACCAAGAATTACAAATTCTATACCAAGAATTACATTCTCAGTGCTAGCTAAAGAATGCAAGCTGGCAAGATGCCTGCTTCAGATTTAGGGTGGTCTCAAAGCAGAAGTATGTGGAATAAAATTAGAGAAGAGCTAAAAGAGTAGTGTGCTACTCTTTATAAAATATATACTTTAAAATTGTTCAACATAGGGTTCAAGTCCAACCCATATATTCCAGAAATCCCACATCTGTTTCAGAAAGACTTCTATAAGTGGAATTTCTATTATCTTGATGTCAAGTGTTCCTGAACTGTTAGGCTTCTTAAAGGCCATACTGTGAAATAAAGGCCATTTTTTTATATAAAAATATAAATATCAAGGAAGTTACTTAGTTATTTTGAAATTTCAGCTATTCCCCAGCTGAATCAGATGTCCTTCCTGATCAGGAAGGAAAAGAGAGAAAGGAATGAAGGAAGGAAGAAAAAGTATGGAGAATGTCAAGCTCAGGTGCATACATTTAGATCACATTTATTTATTTTATACCATATTGTTTTTGGAAATAAATAAGCAAGAAAATAAGCCTGTGTATTTATTTGGGATGGAATTTTCAAAGTCTAAATTGGAGACATATAATTTTGAATAAGGTCTTTGCTAGGGTTAATAAGAGCAAATTCAGTCACAGGGGTGAAGTGACAGCAAATGTCATATGGATTTAAGCAGAGAAGAAAAAACAAAATTATGTATCTACCAGCAAGGCTGCATTGGATGCGAGTTCATCAAATCCAGTAGAACCCGCTTTCAGCAGGGTTGGTTCTTTTCCCTGCTGTCCTTGTTTCTCCTTGTATTCATGCCTCTGTGCTCCTTTTAGCAAGGGAAGTGTGCCCTTTCTTCTCTGCCTCCTTTAGCTTATTTTGCATGGATATTCTCTCTCCCTACACTATGCTACCATTTTAATAACAGAATATTTGTAGAATATCCCACTAAAAAGCCTATTTAAACCTCAGATTTATGTAATAGTATCAGTAGAGTCTTTTATGGAAGATATAGTTTATATTGTAGTCTAAAAACTATTAATAATGGTGATGGATGAAGTAACTTAAGGTGAATAGATAAATATAAGAAAAACCTAAATTATTTTTCTTTAAATAAATCTGTTTTATCTGTAATACTGAGATATCAGAGAGTAGGATAAGTAATGACAGACAGAGGATCCTTGCCTTTTAGTATGGTCTTTACTCCAGGTTTATGCCACACAAATATGACAGTATGACCTTTTCCTTAGCAGATTCTGTATAAATGAAATATGTGTATGTGTATATACAAAAGATAGGTATCTGTATATTTCCAGGGACCTGGTGAGGTGAAAGGGTTAAAATCATGTTTAACCAGAATGTATACTTAGTCTTCTTTATCTCCCTGGAACTTGTTAGCACTTTGAGGACCAATTCACTAAGAATGAATAATACCATGAATGACATCAGCTTCCGCCAACATGTGAGAGGTTACTATGGTAATGGTGAAAGTTTTTCACAGTACAAAGCAAGTACCATACTTGATATATTAGCCAGCCAAAGAAAGCAATCACATATAAACTACAGCATCTTTCTAATGAATAGCCATTTATGCAGTATGCATGTTAGCAATTCCGCAGAGTTCCTCTGAACATCAAACTTGGCAGTTATATTGAAAAACTTGGCAGATTTACAAAAGTGTTAACATTTTGTTTTCAGCAGCCTGTTTTTTTCTCTCTCTCTTTTGGAGCCCATATCTTCAGCATATTCACAGAGTCTTTAGCCAGTGCCAACCAGGAAGGTCTCTGATGTGAGCTTAAATGTACTGTATATGCACACTGAGAAGGCAGGATGTCCAAGCCATACAAGTGACTGAAAATAGACTTTGGTGGGGGGATTTGTGACATAAGAACAGATGGCTTCTTTGTTAGGTGACCCCTTT
This sequence comes from Eudromia elegans, assembly GCA_003342815.1. NCBI lineage: Eukaryota > Metazoa > Chordata > Aves > Tinamiformes > Tinamidae > Eudromia > Eudromia elegans. The sequence continues at coordinate 1,570,264 of PTEX01000188.1, forward strand.
CTTTTGGTATTTGCTCGGCACCTTTTCCATAAGAGTTTAATCCACAAGACAATGCCTCATATTTAGTATAGGGCAAAACCTAGGAAACCTGGAAGACTTAAAATCATATCAATGCAAGGAATGTGACATATGTGTGTGTATTTGTGTGTGAGATGTGTGTGTGTGTGTTTGATACTTCTTTACTTGTTAAAACAAATGCTAAATGAAATAACATCAATATTCTCTCACAACATAAATAAATCATACAAAACAGAAGTGTGGTGTTCTTTCCTGGTTATTTCCACTTCCTCAATTTTTTTTTTTTTTAAAAAAGGACTTCTTATTTTGGACATGGTCCTATCAACCCTCTTTTCTAGTCAGTGATTACAGGGGATGTTGAAGGAAAGAAGAAATCAGAGGGCAGTCATAGAGGAAAGGATCTAAGATCTTATGACAAATAGCTCCAGGTTTTGGTACTGCAGATTTCTGTAAAACTAGAGAGAATGGAGTAAGTTAACAACTGAAAAGATCTTCTCCACAGCACTTCTTCCTAAGCTCCTTCATCGCATTCCCTGCACCAAGGAGAAGATGTGAATAAAAAGCAAAGAAATGTTTTTACAGTGAATGAATGTTCATGCAGCGAAACATTCCTGCATTCTAGAAATAAGGGGCAGCTGATTTTGGATAATGACTTCTCCATGTGACCCAAATAGTGCATTTTGACTGTGAATTATGGTAAATATATATATTAACTATTCTAAATCAAAACTAAACTTCATTCCCTATAGAGAATGATATCACCTCAATCAGCCTGCTATTATTTTCATAGGCACAAAAGACCGTTCTGTTTTCACACTGGCATTTCTTCTCAGTCCCTCAAGAAAGGTTTTAAACTGGTTTTGAATGTAACATATCAGTCAACTGATCAGTTTTTATATAAATTATTGTCTTCCTCAAGCCAGAATGAGAATAATAATTCCTATTCTAAAATTTGATCTTGTCTGCTCTGGATGTTCTATTGCAGAATTTTCTAAGGCACATTTATACAGGATATCTGAAATACATGAATATTTAGGGAGAATTTTTTGGTAATGATTTCACGGTTCGGTTTCTTTTATGTTATAGCTGTTGTCAGAAATGAAATTAGTAGGGATAAGAAGCTAGAGACCTTTTTGCCTTCATGTTTGGAACCGTGTTCCAAAGATAAAGCTTAGTTTTATCTTTTTTTTAAGAGATTTCATATTTAATCAGCATTTGGTAGGTGCAAAGCCCTGACAGTGCCAAGAACAGATACCAAATTTGGGACATACACTGACAGCAAATAATCTACCTAAAAAATTTATGAGTTTCATCTTCTGTGGTTTCATTTCAAAACTATATCTTCCATAGTGTACTTCCAACCTCATATCTGCCAGCTCCACCTTCATGTCTTACAGCTGTTGTGTTCTTACTAAAATATTCCTCCATTAAAAGACAAACATTTGACTTCTACTTTAGGATCAACTTCACCCAGGGTTTTATCTGCCTCTGTGTAGAAGATTGATATGTAAAAAATAAAACTGCCATATATAGTAGCATTAGCAGTCTGAATATGAAGGAGACAGCAACTTAGATAATGCCTGTTGACCCAAGTTTTGCACTGACCTATCTGCCTGCTTGACCATTTTTCCACAGAAGGAGAGGAATTGTTTATGTTTATGTTTATATGTTGTGGAGTTAGGTATATTTAGGCCCTATAGTAAAAATTGCACTTTTCAGTTGCGCAGCTCATGCACTTACCTGGATGCCAATCAAACATCATGTCGGTCCTTTCCTGTGACTCACACAGGAGCACAGACAGGTTTCTACTTTGTAGAAAGTTGTTTAAGGCCCCTGTGCTACCAGCACAACCCAAAAGTGATTGATAGTAGTTTTCATTTAACAAAAGAAAACAGCAATCTTTAAAATACTGTCACCATGTAATTTTACTAAGAAAACCTGATCTGACTCCTCAGAAGATGGGCCTTGCTGGATCTGAACTCTTGTCAGACTTCTTTTAATTCTAGTATCCTTACTTAGTACAGGTATTCAGCTGCTGCCCCACAGTCGTTTAACTTTGAAGACTTAGAGCCACCACCGACACTAATCATAGAGGTTATTTTCTTCCCTTGGCGATACAGAAAAGCAGCATCTGATAGCCTTGGAGGCATTGAACACTTGTTCTCTGTATCATACCTGCTGTTGCAACTGTGATAATGGGATATTAGAGCAGATAAAACTGAGCACAACCCCTGACTTGCAGATTTTTCATATTAATTTCAATTTCAGTAGGCTCTCTACTGAGATACAAGCTGCATTTTATAGACACAGCAAATTCAGGGCACTAATTTTAAGCTTTGCTTCCCAAATTTCAATAGGTTAAGTACAAAGGATCTAGATAATAATGAATACAGAATTTGACATTGAAAATAATTATTGAACAACACTTGCCTCACAGTCTTATGAGAGATCAGTTATTTTATCATTTTCTCTATAATTCAAATGTTGCTGACAATAATTTTACTTTCACTTAATAGCAATAATTTCTCTTTCGTATTTACAGAGAAAGACGCAAAACTGAACAAAACAATAATTTAACTATAAGAAAGGTTCCACTGAAGATGACAAAGAAGAATTGCTTGTATTCTCCATTATTCTTCCCATCAGTGTTGGTTATTTTTGGTCCTTTTGCAATAGCTGATTTTCTGGCTTAAAACCAGAAATGAAATTTTCTTTCTTTATCCAAAATCAAAGGTAGACCTGTGTTTTTTTTTTTTTTTTTTACAATTAAAGTTTGAGCTACTGCAAAAAATCCTGATGATATTTAAGATTTTTCAAATCCCATTGCTTAGAAGTGTTATAGTAAAACCAAAAATACAAGTCTTTTACTTTTTTATAAAGAATTTTTTATTTTGGAAAAAAAATATTATCTGATATTGGCAATAGTAAATGTATTGCTAAGAGGTACCATTAAACAAGACAAATTCAAAACAGCACAGATTCATTTCAACTACAGCAAAACTAAAATGAATGAGGGTAGGAAGTAATAGCACAAAATCCCGCATCATTTTCACTTGTTCACACATCCGTTTTGCTAATATGAATTATTTATGTTGGCTGAGCAAGTAGAATCTGTCTCATCCACAGCTAAGCGCAGGAGACAAAACATAGCAGTGATAATAATGATATTCTTTCTTTGCCCTCAGCTATTTTCCTAGCAGTTCTCAGTGATAAATACACACTTTTGAGTCTGCTCCTGTTGTTTTGTTTCATTTCCATAGCATACAACATCAAAATAGGTATTTTGGGTGTTAAGGATCCTGCAATTTGTTTTGAATTCCTGCAGTTTAGGTCATTGCAATTTTCTCAGCCCTCATCCCTCTCTCATGCCTACCTAAACAGTCGTCAATGAGCGGAGAAGTCGATATTACGTAATTTGGAGTCTGCTCTAAGCTCATTTTGGAAAGTTATCCTAGGTCTGGAATTTCAGAGGTGACTCTTTTACCCAGCTCTGTCTAATGTCCTTCACCTGTAGCAGCAGGCCTACCCAACACTGCCAAGCATCTGGCTTACCTCTGCTGAGTGAATGCTCATCATCCTCAACATTCATCTCACCTTACAATTACAACACATTCACACACTATTTTCCACTCCTCTTATCTCAATATCCCACTCTTTCTGTTAGGAGTATCTTCCTTTCACTCTGAGAAATACAATTGCACCTTCGAGTTGTACACATAAACATATGTGTACATCAGATGTGCATGATAGCCTCATTTCTGAATGCACATTTTTACTTGAAGCAATTCAAAAGGGAATTGATGACATTATACGAGCTAACATTAAATGAAGAAGGTGTCAGGTAAGTGAATAGCTGGGGAGAAAAAGGGGAGCGCACTAACGCTGGCTGTGAAATCTCACAGTATTTCAGACAAAATTTGTGCCTCCAGCAGAAGACAAGTCATTGAGTATTAGAGCACCTGAGAAGAGAGATGGATGTGGGAATCAGTTTGTGAGCGCGTCTAGACACCTGGTCTTGTTGTATCACTAATGCGCGGGAGGCTGAAGGATGAACCATGTGTCTGCTGGATGGAGAGCAGGACTCCGAGTGTGCTCCAGAGCACGAAGGGTTTGCTGCGGAAGGGCTGGCCTTTGGGCATTGCACAGAGCACAGATTAGAGGCATTGCTGAGGTCTGGCTAGAGAGTGGAAAAAAGCAGCGAGGGGTGCAGAGCTGGTGGTAAAACTTAGGCACTGAGAAAGCAGAAGCCTGGACAGAGAACATGACCAGCCCTCTCTTGGACGATCAGGAAGCACTTCCTGTCCTGACTTTTCAGTCCAATGTATAGTTTTTAAAGTTGTCACCCTTACATTTCAGAACATGCATGCTCCAGTTGAACTGGAGCTGGAGGTTTTCAATCAAAACTCTCAAGATACTTGTAGCTTCCTTCTCTTTTCCCCTGCACATGAAGTTAGAGATATTTTTGGCCAGCTTCATCTTCTATTTGTAGAGCTGTGCTAGGCTGCCAAGGAGCACCTCCGACACAGGAGTAGTGCAGAGCTGAAGTTTTAAAATCATGTCATTTGCTAGAGCTGCGGGAAAATGGCAGATTGTTCAGTCAGAAATAGAAAGCAAGTTTAGTGAGTAAATAACAGAGAACTTGCAAGCCACATTTCTCATGCCTGACTGAGTGCCAGACTTCGAAACTCTGGCAAAGAGCTCACTGCCACAGGATGCTGCATCTTTGCCCTAGTTCGAGTTTTTAATAGGAATAATTCTCCAGCTTCTGGGGTATAATGAAACAAATAGGAAAATATTGTCATGCTTTAAATTTTGTCACTTAACCTCAAGCACTGAAGGAAAAGCCTAGTCTATGATTACCAAACCAAAACGAAAAAAAGAAGAAAAAAAACAGGAAAAAAAAAAAGAGAGAGAGAGAGGGGGGGGGGAGACGTTAACTTGCTTTCCTTTAATAACTGTCTCCTCTCCTAAAAATACAGGTTTCATTACTAGAGCACTGTGACTGAACCTTTCTACAAGAAAGCACAGCTAAAACCTTGATGCTTTTCCTTCTAGTGTAGTGAGGAAAATTATAAATGTCTTGGTTCTCATAGAAATTAGTTGATAAAAATAGCCAGAAGAGACATAATTCTGGTTATATTCTCACTACTTTCTATCTCCAGATAAATCCCTCTAGTTAGCAAGTGTGACCTCCTTCATGGGCACTTTGAATAAATGGTGTCTCAGTTTAGCAGACAAAGCAAAATTTCAGAGTAAAATTGAATGCAAAATTTGTTTTTTTCTGTTTTTCTACATATAAACAGATAGAAAAAATATTTTTTTCATTCTTGTGAATTTTCTGGTTCAAATGAAAGTGGAAATTCTGAATTTTTTACTGGAACTACTAAAACATCAAGAGTTTGGGAGACTCTGTTTCAGCTCTTCCTCTGACTGAAAGTATTGTATTTGCAAAAGAGAATCCTAATAATAATTATACCCATTTTCATTCCCTCTAAGTTTGAACAACTTTCTCTTCTTTATTTCTTAGCGTAGCTTGTGTTTCCTCCTTCTCACTTGCAAAGTCACCTTGTTCTGCTGAGCAGCCCTGGGTTGCTGAAGGTTGCCTCAGGAATGGTGGTTGCTGTTCTGAATGAAAGGGTTAATGTTGCCTGATACTTCATAAGATGATTGAGCTTGACAGTATGGCTCACATGATCACATGATCACGTGAACTTAATCAACCACATAACTAACGGCTGCCAAATACATGCCAGTTGGGATTACATACATGCATGTCAGGGGCTGTCTATATGTTCCCAGCTGGAACAGCTTCATACACATTTGTGCTCAGTTCAGATGAACACCAACAATAAGATGAGGCTAAGGTCAAATTTCTTACGGGTAATAGGAAGAATTTGCCATACATCACAGATAAAAGAAACCAGGAGGGCAAACCAAACATCTCCGAGAGGGAGGGGGGAAAATGACAGGTTAAGACATTTGTTGAGGATCTTTTTTAGGCTGTTTCTACCTTCAGCACATCCTTGGGGATGGGTTTTAAGAATCTTAACATGATATAAAAGATTTTATTCCAATAACATATTTGTTTGTAGCAGACTCATTCTAAGCACTAGGCTTATAAAACCTATCCAGACAGGTATTAAGTCTAGCATTAAAAAACTCCCCACACCCAAGCATGAAGTCCCTTCCACCACCCCAACCACTTTGACACATTGCCATTGTCTCTAGAGCAAAGCTGGGAAGGAGAATGACCAGCTCCAGAATCCAGCATTGACATATACTCTGCAAAGGCTGCACACACTCCCTGTGACATGTGCATTCACGTAGGAAGGTGACAGGGATTACAGTTGTTTATGAAGGTCTGCCTGTGAAGAACTAGCGATTTAAATTGTATTCTTAAGGATATTATAAAACACCGTTGTTGCTGCTGCTTCATGCTTGTTCAAAATAGTCCAGAGTCCAAAGCTGGAAAAGAAAACAACTGCAACAACAAAATATAAAAGCATCATGTGTCTGCATTGTACAGACCGTTTTTACAATCAGTGTAGTTGACTGAAACTCAAAGCTTACGTTGCATTTCAAGCTCTGCTAAAGGTTTTGTGAAAGATACTGGGAAGTCATTTCATCGCTCTGCTTCATATCTCCATCTGTAATATATAGAAAACCAAATATTCATTATTTAACTTATTTTTGTAGCATCTATGGGGTTGTACTCGTCTACTATGTGTATGGCCACTTATTATGTGCATGCAAAAAGGATAAATTTGGCCTATTAGAACATTCAAATCTGTCTGATTGGAGTCTCTGGGGCACACCAAACAATTAATCAGGTCTGTAGTATCCAAATTGGTCAAGAAGGCTACAGACAGTCAAAATGGGAGTTTTCTGGCCTGCAAGCAAGCAGAGGTCAATGTGAACTCAAGCAACCTGTCAGCAGGCCACCCATTAACAAGGGTTTCGCAATTAATTATTTCTTTTCAATACAAGACTGCTGCAAGAAATAAAGAGCAGCTGACAGGGTTTAATGGGTTTATTGGATAAATGTAGGTAAAATATTTCACTTTGTCTGTATTTGCATTTATTTGGAATGATTAAAGAAGTTAAGTAGAAAGTATTGCATTTGGAAAAGATAAAGGGATATATAAAAATCATTTAAACATACAAAGATCAGATAAAATAGTAGCAGAGATTTAAGACACTGAGATTCCATATTAACATGTCTTCATTGTATTAACAGTGTTAAAATGAATAGCTGTGCTATTTGCAGTGGCTTTAGCTAAAAAGAATGATCATGTTAGCTCACTCCCTATGAATAATGTATAAGACTGAATTCAACTTATTCACCTCATCTTGCATTCAGTCTAAAAAGCCACAAAATAACAGGCTATATTTGGCTTTAAGTAACAATTTCTTGTTTTAAATGCCATATCATTACTTCTTGGAAACTTGCATGTTAAAATTTTCAGATGTGGTGTCAGTATAAGATGTAGGCCAGACTGGGAGTTTTTCTATTTTTCCAACTTTAATATTTTAGGTTCTTCATGCATTTTTAATAAGGCATAGAACAATCAATTAAGTCATATTATTTGGACACATTACAGGGCTATGCTGTTCTGGGTGTCTAGCCAGTGTTAATTAACCAAGGAAGTATTTTGCACTTTAAAATAAAACGCTATGTTCACAAATTAAGGATATAACACAGTTGAGAACTGGAAAGACTTATTAATGATAGTAATGCATTGGTGACTTAATGGCTTCCAGCTGGAGAAAGTTATTTTGTACAGGAGACTTAATTAACACCTCTTTTAAAATCAACCTATTTTCATCATTGCATTCTCTTATAGAAGAGAGAACGCTTCATAATCAGTTTTGAAACATACCTAACAACAATAATGACCTTGAAGAAATGAAATCACAGAGTTGCCTATAGCAAGTAAAAAGTTGCCTGAGGAAAATGTTATGATACTTTGAAGAACCTTTCCAGCCTTGCTTGTGTTTGGAAAATTCACTACTGCCCCCTCCAGTATGGGCTGACAAACAAACCTCATTTGAAATACAGCAGCAAAGCTGGACTGGGGTGGATCTGAAGACAGTAAGGTCCTTACAGACAGCTGCTGCAGTTTTTATCTTTTCATTCCGCAGTGAAAAGGGACAACAGGAGTGTTTTGTCACTGGACAACACTGAAGAAAACAGGGCTTACTGGAATTGGATTAACAGCAGTAAAAAGCACCAGGTATTCTTATAGCTACTGGGGAGATACCAGGGCATGGAGAAGAGAAATAAGCAAAGAGAACAGAGCTGAGAAGCGATGAGAGGCTATCCAGAGAAGGAGAGTCAGTGATCATGCTAACATGGCAAAATTCAGGATACCCCAACTCCCTCTGCTTTTCTGCAGTTGGAGAATAGCAGCTTCCTACTTATTCATGCCATAAGCATGAGGGAGAGGAGGTCTATCCATCATCTATCTATCTTCTGATGAGGGTCTTGCAGGAATGATGCTTGAAATTTCCTAGGGTCAGGCATAGCCACAGGCTATAGTTTCCTCTAGCAACTGACATTCATTAAGGGATCTGATCATTCACCAAGCATAAAGTTTCCTACCACAAGCCCTGTCTGCAAGAACAAATGCATTCCCTATAAAGTGATTCTGAGAAATCAGACATGTCTCTGTCATGTCTCAGTAAGGAGTTGGATAAATATTGTAAAATATTGCTTCCGTAGAGCAGATGTTCAAAGCATATTGACATCTACTAACAAACTCAGACCCCCCTGGAGCAGGAAACTTTATTTACAGTGCAATTTGATTATTTCTGAATGTGTGAACAGCATGCTACCTAAGGCAAGGAATAATTTCTTTTTTAACAGTTATTAATAATACTAGAGCAAAACCAAAAACGCACCCCTGTTTCCCACATGCTTTATCATCTCTTTCAGGAGAAGACCAGAAAGTGTGTCTGCTGGCGGGTGACATTATTTTTATTTCATGAATAATGAGCTGATTAAACACGGAAAAGTAAATTTAAAACCAACCAAGTCGCATCTCAGTCTTTTACTTTATATGCAGACTTTCATCTGAAAGTAAGCTCTAACTTAGGACAGGAAAAGATCTGTCTAAAATAAATGGCTTATTTTGACTGAAAACACAGAATAGCTCCTTAGCATAGCTTTAGCTTTCCTAAGTGATGACCCCCAGAGAATGGTTACTGTACTATTACACTATGGGTTTCTTTACCTAGCACAGATAGCTTATATATTATAAAGATGAAAGGAGTTTGTTATTTTATTTAGAGAGAAAATGATAGTAAATTTGGGCATTCTTACACCATAAATATAACACAGTTCTTAGTGAGCTATTTTATTTATTAGAAAAAGAAGCAGACAATATGCATGAAATCATGGCACTCAGAATAATGAGATGGTAATTTGTTATTACATTTGTTATTGAAGTGTGCCTCAATCTGGAGAACCAGATTGACAGAGATCCGACGTAAAATCCTCTGTACATTTTCTTTATATGAAGTTACTGAAGCCTAGAGGAAAATAAAGGACATGAGAATAAAATTTAGAGGGATCACTTTTTTCCCCATTAAAAGGTTAAGACCAGATTATGTGCTGTACATGAGTTTCTTTTAGTGGAAAGGGCTGTCCTTGCTTCCTAAACTCTATACGCTAATCTGCTCATCCCAATAGTGAACTATCCACAGCTACCAAAATAAATAAATTCTGATTTTCTTTTTTTGCATAGCAGAATAAATGCAAATTCGTGTCTATCCAGACAGTAAGTGCACTATTAATACCTCTTTAATCTTAAAAAGAAATTCCTTTAAGAGTTCAAACAGAAGGCAGAAATTGTCTCTCTAAAAAAAACCAAAAAAATCTCCAGGAGCTGTATTAATATGCATTTTGGCATATTAAATTCTACATTAAGAGCATTTGTACCATTCAAACAATCTCACTAGCATCAAGCCTTTGGCTGTCAAAGAAAAAGATCCTGCATAAGGCAGATAAGCTCCACCACGGCCCTTATTTGTAAACATAGTACAGCTGCCAAGTGCCTCAGAATACTCTTCAGTTACCTGATCACGTAGTTGGAGCAGAATGTAGAACAGACTTTGTCAGCTTGCAAACAGAACCTATGTCTCCTGATCTACAACAAATCTTTCACATATTAAAAATGGATAAAGTGCTATTCAAATCCTGCAGATGTCACATAACACATTTACTGTTTTACATCTTATAAAACCAAATTATTATTTAGGGCAGTAGCTTCCCTCTCACCCCCAGCCACCTCTATCTTTCATTTTAGACTATACATTATTAATCAGACAAAATTGCTTTTTTTCCCTTTGCAATTTCCCCCCCCTTTTTTTTTAAAGACATTAAATGATTCTGAACTATATCAACCTGTAATAATGGAGAGAATCCTTATTATCATCCACATATTCCTACCATAATCAAAAATGCAGAATACTGGCAAAGAGAAAATATTTTAAAATATTATTTAACACTTCTTCCCCTGTTTTTTTTTTTTTTTTTAAAAAGGAGATTCTAAAGGAAAGGGGGCTAATAGCCCTAATAGCCAGGCATTTCGTAGAAGGCAGAGGGCAACATATTTTGGTAAGAAGAATTCTTATGTAATTTTCCTTTAAAAATTAGGGAGAAGCATGTACCACCAGCTTTCTGGAGCACTAGATTGAGGTCCTACCATTAGCAAAGAGTGTTGGAGCTTCAAAAACTTTGAGAGTAAGCCATAGTTTTACTCTCCATCGCTCTTCCACTAGTCACTCCTCACGTCCTCTACACTCCAGCTTCTCTACTTGAAGAGCGAGAGAGGAGACACTCCGTTCGTGTAAATGCATTCCCTGAAGGAATCTCCTTTTCAGCGACTCCTTTCTCGCAGGCGTGACAGCAGATTTCTCATTGGCGGTGAATGTGGCCCCGCTTTCACACGGAGCCCCCGCAAAGAGCCTTCAGCAGGTGCCAGCGCAGAGCATCCCACCCCGTATTCCCTTGCCCAGACTGTGTGTCTCCCTCTGCACAGGCAGGTTTTTTTCTTCCTCAAGCACTGAAGTGCTTCGTTTTGAAGGCTATGCCATGTGAGAGGTATGGCACAAATGGAGAACTAGTAATTACACAATGAACTGTCAAAACTTGTCAAAATGATTTTAATCTTTGCTGCGGGGCAAGTAAATGACTAATAAATATGTTATTTTTAAAATAGGTCAATATTTCTCCAAAGCACAGTAGAACATGTAAGCATTGTGTAGGGAGGAAGAACTGTTTTTCTGTTCATTGTTTCAGGTGAGAAATGAGTGAAGGAAAGTAATCCATGTACGGTAGAAAAATACACACAAGCAGCCACGCTTCTAACACGCTCATGCATGAATTGCTTCAGCTGGGCCACTGGGTTTTATTGCACATCTTCTTATGTTCTTGGCAGTTTTTAGGTCTGTGAAAAGTCCCTTTGATAAATTTCATTAAACATCACCACAGGAATATGAAAGGTTATGTTCTGCCATCAGGATGACAAATGTCTCTTATTCCTCCTTAACCTTTGAATCAATCTGTGCGGCACAAAATAAAGTGTGTCAGCCTCATGCCTGTAAGCACTTCTCATTTTGCTGCCGTTCTGTAGCTAGTAGAAGTCACAGCAGCTAAAACATCTAATTTGGAAATCAGTTTCAAAACATTTTCTGTGTCTTCTCTGCAATAAGAAGTCACATTTCCAAAAAACTGAACTCGTTCAGGTGTGTTTCTTAACGAAATATATTTTAGTGTACTTCAATTAAATATTTTTTCAATGAACTTTTTTTTTATGAAAAGAGTCTTTCTGAACCTTTTTTAATCTTTCATTGGGTCTCCTTAGCTTTGATTTTAGACAATAAACACGTACATTAAAGGCTCATAGAAGTAGATACTTACCTTATTACTCATGGGACAAGCCAGAACAACCAAAGTAAGAGGCAGGTTGTGACGAGAAGAACTTATCACAAAAACTTGTGATGATCATGGCATGTCAAACACTTCTGTAGCTCCCCTTGGACTTAGTTTCCTTTTTTTTTTTTTTTTACTTCCTTCTTTTTTTAGAAAAAAATCTCTTTTGAGTCCCACTCCTCCTTCTCTGGGAGAGTGGGTGCTTGTACTTCCTTCTTTTTCTGAAGGCAACAGGATCCATGGGTATTCGTAGACCCTTGGCATCCATGGTGCTGTCACTGTAGTGTCATTTCCTTTAAAAATGCATCACTTTTTCCTAAATATTTTGAGGAAAAGAATCAATCACTTTGAGTGATTTTTTTTTGCCTTCTGGCTGTAGAAGCGGAGACAGTAGGTTCATTTGCTTAAGAAAAAATGAGCAGAGTAAAACTAATGATAGACTCCTGTCTTTAATCCTATCCTAGTGGCTTGACTAACACAACTGATAATAACTTCTGTCTTCTCTCTGCCTATACTTAAAATACACCGCTATTTTTCTAAATACTTATGCATTTAGAGGATCATATACAAAAACTACTCCAGTGTTATTAAAAAAAATTGCCTTTCCTCTGACATGTCTAATTTCTCCCTCAGAAAATTTACAACAACAGTTTATACATGATCTACATAATTGATACATTTAATTAAAAGTCAGTAACAAAACTATGGAAAAAATGTTTCTTTTCACTTCTTTGTGGTAGAATTCAGTCTGACAGAGAGCAGTCAGTGCTGATATTCAGTGAAATATGATTTCTCCGTTACTAAGAGGGATAGAAAGGCTTACAAGCAGCTATGGATCTAAGAGTTCTGCTCATTTGAAAGATTTTGCAAAATATATGGCAATATCTGCCTTTCTCTAATACCAATGTTTTTTCAGAGCTGTTGGTTTGGGGAGCTTCTCTTCCATTAGTCTCTAAATCAGGGTATCACATAGCCCAGCACGTTATATAAGCATTCACACTGGGATTTACTCACTGATTACACCTTAGTTTCTTGCAGGGAAGACATCCTTTCTGAACCAGAGCCACAGGGCTATTGTAGTTTTGTTGTATCTCATTGTTTTTCAGACAGCAGTCAGTCTTTCTTTATTTATATATTTTTTTATATATATATATACACACATATATATATAAAAGATATAAAAGTAGTACTACTGTATTTCGGTCGTGATTGATATTTTCAAATAAAAGAAAAAACACCCTGTGGTGCTCAGTGTAGGGGAAGTAGTGATAAAGCCTTCACATTTCTAGTGTAGCCTGGCTATGTGGTTTTTACCAAAAGTATCATGTTGAATACAGTTGCAAAGCAGTGAAAATCATAATAAAAAAAAATAAAAAAAAGAGAGAAAATCTTTGTGAAGTAAATGAACTAATCTTTGCAACCTATTTGCCTGCTATGCTGACTTTGTTCTTGGATTTAAATAGGAGAGCCTATTAACCTGCTTCTCAACAGTACAGAAAATTAATCCACCCAGTCTAAATGAGGCAATCGTAAATGAAAAGCTTTCCTGTAGATTTGTCACCCTCCCACATCCCTTCAGCAGACAGATACTTACATATAAATAGCAAAATGTGGAGGATGCTAATGTTTCTCGGGACCACAATTCATTTAGAAACCTATTAGCCAGCAAGCTATTTTTCTGTATTTAGTGAAAGCTGTTATTTCTTCTGTAGGTTTTAGACAAACAAATGGCAACATGAGCTTTGAGGGGACATCAGTTCATTCTGCTTAGGCACCTCTCAGCCAAACACAAATATATGCATGCAACAAGACCAAAAAACAGAAACAACAACAACAAAAAACCCCAAAAACCTCCAAAAAAGACTCACAAGCTGCAAAGTGCAGTGAGATCATCTTTTGATGAGCACCGGTATAGCTACAATAATACTTAAGACTAAGAAACATTGTAGGAAATCCTTGGGAATCCTACGAGAGCTGGGGTCAGGAGACCTGGGATGATGCTCTATCCGCTGTAAAGAACGATAGAACTCCTGTTAACTCCAGCGGATCCTCGATCCTGATGTGCTCTCTTCCACTGAAACTCTGTTATTCCCACGAGACTGTGATTAAATTATTTTTACTTTGTGCCTCTGTTTCTTTATTTTTTGGAAAAGATTTGACAAATGTATTCTTGAGAAACAGCCTTTCTGGTACCCAACCTTCAATCATTGTCTTCTAGCTGAATCTCTAAAGACTTCTTATCCAGCCATACTAAATGAATCGAGTCCTCCCTGCTGGGTTTTATTAATTTTCAGTGAAACAGGAATAATGATACTTGCCTGCCTTTGTACTGCAGTTTCAGATCTCTAAATGTAAAGTTTAATATGAAAAGCTTAATGAAAGCTAAATATTTTATAAACAAAAATCAGACACATATAAATGACTGAAAGTCACATTTTAAAATACAATAAAAACATTTGTCATGTATATTTGGATTTACTTAGTGTATGTTTTGACTTGCAGGAATGTTTCCACATATAATATTCACATGTAAATAATTAATAGCATATACCTGATCCTAGGCATTAGACATGTTTAATACATATTTAGTATTAGTACATAAGACACTCTAGATTGTATTATTTTTGTCTAATGTTTAAACTTAGTGGCAACAAAGACTGGAGTATATTTCAGAAGTGAAATGAGTACAGTTGCCTTTTCAATTCAAAAACTCAAATTGTCATGACAGTTTATTTTTAATCAAAATAATTCTATTTTTATTTTTGATAGAATGGATTTTTTTTTTAACAAACACAAAAATAATAATCTTGATAGTCATAGCATAGCTATGTTTGGTCTTGAACTAATGGAATTATTTCCCATTAATGAAAATAATGGGGAAAAAAGCATGTTTAGTATGAACTTCTGCAAGTGGCAACAGATTTACTATATTAAATATTTAACCTAGTCCCTTTGGGTCACTATGACACTTGCTATCCCATTATATGAGAAACATGAATAGGGCGAGTAGTTCTGAAATTATCACAATTCCACAAAAAATAGCGAAGAAAGAGCCATGGGATTAGTAGTTGAAACCATCACAGCAATCCATTTCTATTTCCCACTTAAAGACTTTGATGCACAAGACATCTCCTCAGACTGTGCAGATTACTCAGATTATGTAACTACCTTAATAACTCACCAAAATATATATATAAAAAAATGGGAGATATGACAGATCTAGGTTGACTAAAATCCCGAGTACGGCATTTGCCTGGGTAAGTTTCAGTTCAGTAACAGCTTTGTGGCGAAAAAAAAAAAGTTTAAAAAAATCAACAGAGCAACACTTTATCCATCTCTACTCGTTGTTAAATAACCTACGAAAGCTTGCTCTTTTTACAGCCTTCCCATCTCATCAGTGAGGGGGTGAGCTTACAGGATCGGAAGTTGTTAGAAACTCTTTTAATCCGCTAGCGCATGGAAACGGTGGATCCGCCTGGTTCTCGGCTGCTCCCGTGAACGTGTCTTGCTCTGCGGTGGCCAAGCCGTGGAGCAGCGCCCTGGCCAGGAGCTGGCAGGGCTGCCGCAGGGCACACGTTGCCAGCTGAGATGTTGCCGAGCCCCGAATCTCTAGGGCTGGGGAGCACGGTGTGGGGGCACATCCAGGGTGCCCCGTGAGGGCTCTGCGGGGAAGTTGCCCGCTCCTCTTTGCAAGCCAACTGCACATTCAATGCATGCTAAGCCTGCTGACAGGCTCGCAGAGCACCTGCACACTCATAAATAAAGACACTAGAATTGTGTGCAGTAACTTTTCAGGCATAGGCTTTTGGAGAATTAGATGAAAGGTAAGAGACCACCTCTGTGAAGTTCTTTGTGAGTACTTCAACCCAACTGAATGAAACTTATTGCAAGATTTCTGTCACAGAAAAACAAAAAGAAAGTCAGAGGAGTGTCTCTTAATTAACATGGTAAATGCTGTACCTTTAAATGCTGGTAAGAAAGAAGACTTAGAAATTAGATTGTCACACTGTTATTTTGCCAGAGGTCCACATAATCATCAGACTTCTTCCTTTGACTAGCTAACCATGCCATATCTTTTGTTCCCTTCCCTGACTTGTACCCACACCATTTCCTTTTCCTATGGTGACAGCTTCGGAACTTGGTGCCTGAGACTCCCTCTTGCTTCCTCCTTTTGAGTATCTCCTGAAAACTGCCTATCTCTCTAAGCTCCTTGACTATTAGTCCCTGTTAACAATAATAATAAAAAAAAAGAGTGACCTGAAACTTTCCTTGAAGAGATAGTTTTGTCAGCAGCAGAGCTAATCAAATTGATGTCCCCACATATCGCCCGCACTCCGAGTCTTCAGCATCTAACAAAGGATGTGATTATGAACCTTCCACTCCGTGTGGCTAGTAATAGCCCAGGCCCCTGCTGCCCATTTTCTACAAACTCTAAAGCACTGAATGTGTTTGACTTTTCTATACTCTTTGTCCAATCTGGCAGAAATTAGCCAACAGTTCAAGATGCACAGGAACAAAGAACACAATTGCATAAGCAAAAAAAGTATACTTAAAATGCTTCATTAGCAGAAGATGATTTTGTTCTTGATTTTCAATTATGGTGAAATAGTAGATTCAGGAATCAGTTCTTATTTTCTCTCTCATAAGTGAACAATGTACATTGCTCATATACATTGTTATTCTTTTAAAAAAATACATACAAAACCACACACACACAGAGTAGCACAATAACAAACAGATTATCCCCCTTCGGGCAAAACAAATGCGTGAAGTTTCAGACCTCCATAAAGGCACACATCAGCTCAGTCCAGGAAAGTGGATTATTGTGTATGAAATGGCACTATTACAAACTAATTTGGGAACTATGTAATTTCTAGCAAATTATGTGCAGCATTACAAATCCAATATACTGCGTGATTCAATACTTACAAGAGAATATATATTGAACAGAGATATCTGGGGCTCATTTTTCCTGGCAGACCTGCTAAGACCTTACTGGTTTCATGCAGAGGAACACAATAGCAAAAAATAACATAATGATCTATTCCAATTTCAAATCTAAATGTTGCTTTTGTTTCCTATGTGGAGTTCACTTCGTACATTTCAATGCAAATCACATCACATGCAATCATCTGGCAGCATTTGTCACAGTCTTTTTCACACACTTTTTTAAAAGATCTGCAGAAAGTATTTAGGCAGGAACTTGCCAGAAGTAAATTATAATTCTTACAACTTACGCAAAGTCTTCTCCGGAGGAGGCTAACAAGCTAATTTGTTAAGCTTGCTCGTTCTTGTCATGTGTTAGACCCTATTTTGATGCTCTTGGAAAGTGTCGGGGAGAAAATGGTTCAGAGCTTGACTTACAACGTTAATGCTGTATCCAGCCAGAGCCCTGTACACAGTTTATTACTAGGTTTCAGACAAAGAGTGACTGATGATTTTGCTGGTCAAAATCCATCATTGTGCTGGATTTTATCCATGTTGATAAAGTGCCATATGGTCTTCTTGTACTGTATGGTGTGGAAGAAGTACATGACAAGCGCACTAAATGAGACTAGGGAAGGACAGCACAGAGAAAAAGTTGCCTTTTGACATAGGATTCCATCTGCATGGCTGCTAAATGAAACCATGTATTTGGAGAAACGTGTTTTTAATGGAGAAGCTACTCATTAAAAGATGGCAAACCAAAGCAAGTGCTGTATGTGGCCTTGATTGAGTGGAAGTAGCTTTTAAAGATACATACTCAACTGCCAATAGCTTCCTCCTCAGCATATTGCTACAAGAGCCCACTTCAGGAGGAACAACTTTTTTTCCCCCCGATCTTATGTATCTACATGAGACAGCCTGCCTGTGCATCAAGGAGTTTCAGATAACACTTAAAATTAGATCTTAGCAACACAGACTGTTGCAGCACTGAGGCTAACTGTGATTTTCATCTCGGGCTATATTTTCCTCAATATTTCCTTAAGTTTGTGTCAATATCAGCAAGATTTTTTAAATATTATGGATGCACCTAAATGTGCACATCTTAAACAGGATAGGCAGAAGATAGTGAGATTCTTAAAGCTGGTGCTTCCATGACTTCGTTGAAGACAGATCTTTCAATTCACATGGTCCACTATGAGGTTGAGGCCAAGGCTTTTGTCTGATCTCAAGTCTGCTTCTTTCTGTGCACTCTCAAAAAGAGAATGAATGAAGCTGTAGGCAAAGACCACGTGCATCTTGGACACAGTACATTGGCAGTACATTGTATTTGTTGTTTAGCAAATTGTCCCATTGTATTTGTTGTTTAGCAAAATGAAATTCCATTGGTGAAATGAAAGCTGAATTGGCCTAAGGGATTGAAAGAAGCAGCTGCTCCTGGATTTGTGTTCAGCCACGGGCACTGGTCAAAATTATTGCTCTGTTTGCAACATCTCACCTATGAAATTGGCTGTGGTAGTACCTTTTGGTGGAACTGTCCTGAGCCCATCAACTGAGGACAGTTCTGCTAAGATGTTCCAAGTAGCATCTCCAATCTCTCCTAGGAAGAATTATACTACTTTATAATTTATACTACTTGTAAGCAAGGACCCTCACACTAATGGCTTCAGAGTTCTTCTTGAGACTTAATGTGAGGAAATTCTATTGCAGAAAGTATTTTTTTTTTTTTTTCTGAGAAAGAATGAATCTTGCATGAGCCAGTTTCTGAGAAATATTTTTATGCTCCCCCAACACACATGAAAACATATGTATAACTGGTCTGATAACTATGTTCTTAAAATTTAAATTGGTTGTCATGGAGACAGTTCATTACTAGATGTCTAATACCTGTGCAGTATTCAGGATATAAAATCAGTGAAATAACATTGAAATTCACCTTTTCAATACAATATAAATCAACAAAAACGACACCCTCTTTATTCAGCAGTGGCCCGGAATGTCTCCAATATGAATATAAAGTGATTTTATGCTCCCCAGAAAGAACAATCTGTGAAAAGTCCATGAAAGCGTGGCTTACATAACCTGATGCGGCAAGATGTGTATGGCTCATAAACTCAAATTAAGTTCAAAAAAGGTAGATCGTCTGCCTTCTTAGTTATTATATCAGCCTTCGATTATTCTACCTGCCTTATTTGGAATATCTTTAAACTGGTGACTCTGCTTGATATTAGTCTCCAGGGAAATGACAAAGGAACAACAGAGACAAGCACATTTTTTAAAGAAGTAACCTTTTTTTTGACAGGCTCACCTATCACTAACTATTCTCTTTGCCGTCAGGAAGAAAATAGACCCTGATCAGATTATTCAGTCTATTATTGGCCCTAGAGATGGCCAGACAAAGCCTCAAGGTTCTCAGCTCCACATCGAGACACTGATGGCTAAACTAACTTTGGCTGAGACAGTGAGATACTAGCTCTGTTCTTATTCTGTGCATTGCACAAAGTGCTTCATGATGGACATAGCAAATAATAAGGATCTTTAATATGTAGACATGGTTTTCCTAACATCAGTATAATCTGACTAATGATTATAGAAATGATCCTTCTGCAACTTATGAACCAGTTATGGTATGTTTTCCTGGACAAGCATTTAAGGACACAGTGTAACTCAATCACACCTAATGAATTGAGTAACTTCAGCATTATAATGCTGCTCTACAAGAATTCTTTTTAGTGGAGTAATTCAAAATATGAGCACTATACTGAGAGGTAAAAATCACGTATGAGTAGATATTAGACCCTGCCTAGAGCATATGCATGAGAAGCTCAGAGAAGAGCTACTGGCTGGAACGGGCATGTGAAATGCAACTCCATTTTGTTTAGTATTTCAGATTTTAAAAAGTGTTTGTGTCTACATGGGTCCTCAGAAATTAAGTTAAGAATGAATTATAAAAGCGATTCTGAAAGCCTGTTAAGCAATCTTTCTGACAATACTACCCCAGATCGCTGGTGGGCTGTCCAGAAGATCAGGTTGGTTTCAGTGGAAACCTACATGTGCTCTTTCCAAAGCTTTGTCAGAAGGAGCATATGTCTATAGGATGATCTACTTCTTCTGAATTAATATTTTAGTGGAGGAGAAGTTTCCTAACTCGCTCTCTGACCAGTCAGAACCAGTGCCATGTTAGCTAGTAGTGGACACACCAGTCCTGCCTTCCTGTGAACCTAAGCAGACAGACAGGTCCATAAGGAAGATCACAGTCATTCACAAGAAAACTCCAACTTCTCCAGATTTTTCCCTGTCCTGGCAAACCGGCACCAGGACAGATGTGAGGGAAAATATTGAATTTGGAGAGGGGATTTTTGTTTTCTATGGTTAGAGAAAGAATGCTGAGGAAGGACATCCCCATTTGTGTGGAGGGAAACACAGTGGGGATCAGCAGAGTGGATTTTGGTGCACCAGTAGAGTATCCTACAAAAATCAGTGGGAGGTTGTGATAAGATTTCCCTTTTTTTTTTTTTCAGAATATTTCTGTAAAAAATCATCTGTTAACAAATAAGGAATTGCCTTCAGCACTGCATATTTAGAAAATAAAGCACACAGTGATGATAAACAATCCCATCCTACAATACTGGAAGAAGATGAGAGTGGCATAACAACATTTTTATTGCAATACTTATTGGCTTTTGCATAGCAATCTGTCCTGTCTTGAGGCAGAGACTGGAATATCTGAGAGCCCAACCTACCAGTGCAAATTTAAGCAACTTTGACAGTTAGCCTACCAGAAAGGACCTATAGGCATTTCTTTTAATATGCAAATTCATTGCTTTTATGACAAGGCAAAAGTCTTTGTCAGAAACTAAGTTACTTTTAATAAGCTGATTCATGATTTCTGCTTCTCCTCTTCTGGTTCTGTCTGAATCTCATTTTAACTATTAATTTTGATTTGTTTTGGCTAAAACGCTTTTCACTGCAGGGAAAGATATGTTGTTGCAGAACTGACAGGACAACTTTCCACAAGAAAATCTGACTTGGAAAGCAGGTACTCTCAGAAGAACATGGTTTAATTTATACATCAATTAGCAGTGTAAATTAATGCTTTACTGTTCATCTGATCTCCAAAGATTTTTAATGCCAGTGGAGGTTTTCATTGTGAGCAAAGATGAAAGACTTCAGAGCAGAACAGATGAGGCATCCTGAAAAAAAAAAATGCATCTGAAATGCCTGGAGTGCAACTTGCTATATCTGGTGTGGATTCTCTCATGAATTGCCCCATTGCACATAGCTGGCAGAGAAGGGCAGAGATGGAGAGGAAGCGGAATTCCTTTTAGATGAATAGTTTTAGATTTTAGAATCGTTAGTTCTGAATCAGGATGAAAATTCAATTATTTTCTATAGTTATGAAATTCCAGTTTGAGAATTTCAAAATATTCTACCTGATTTTTTGACCTATAGTAGGAGAAGAATTAAAAGAGAAAGAGGGAAGAGAAAGGGAGAAGAGAGAATAACACCCCCAAGGCTTCACCGTGCAATCATGCAGAGTATGGCAGCATTTTCTAGCGGAGGAAGGACAGCCAGGCATGGTAGCTTCCAGATACTAACAACTTAAGCTCAAACTAAACATTTTCTCCTGTCTCTGAAAGTCACCCAGAGGTGCAGGGAGGCCGACAAAACAAATGACTGACACATGAACTGGCATAGAATTTGACTGTCACCAAACCCCGAAACAAATGTCTATTTATCTTAATGTGTCTCCTTTTAATAAATAATTGCTACATACTTTTCTAAATGTCTAGAAGATCATGCAGAAAAAAAAATGCATTTTTGGATAATTTCTCAGGAAGAAAGAGCTCCCATACTATTTAAAATGAAATACCCCACAAGTTCAAGAAAGAAGCATGGAACAAATGAACTCCTGCAAAGGTTGCAGGTGTTTCTTTATAGTAATAATGGAGAAAATCTTTACTCTTTATTGAGTCATAGTGCTACCTACGATTGCTTTAAAACACTGGCTGAATCATAGTAAGTATGGAAATCTGCTCTATCACCTTCTCTACTAGCTTTCCCTTAAGGTACATTTGCAGATTTATATCAGCAACTAGAGGAATCTAATCTTAGACATCAATTACAATATGTATGTCTTTTGGTTAATGTGAGATTTGGATTATGTTGCTTTAACATATTTGTGCTAATAATTAACCTAGCATATCTAACACATTGGCAATCAAAGTGTTTGCATCTGTGTATAGACTTTCCTCTTATTCTGCACACAGATTGCTAATTTTTGTTTATCAGCATGTTTTGATGTGCACCAGACTATCTAGCTTTGCTTCACTGATACCTCTCTAGTAATATCGCCTCTTGCTTTGCCTTTCCGAATCCAGCTTGATAGAGACAAGTGGTAGGAGCGATATATCAGTCTTAAACACACTTCTGCTAGCAACATGCCAAAATTACATGAGAAATTTACTTGCAAGTATTATCTTTGCAAATGTTCTATATGTAATTACCATCAATGTGAAATGATTTACAAAAAACCTTCCAAATTTCAGCGAAAAAAGCACTGAAACATGCACACTGTGATACATGCAAAACTTAACCACAAAATGACCTAAGTCCTAAGTAACCCAGAGTAACCAAACCTCTATGGCCTACGTCACTATTAGAGATAGTGTAGCTCTCTTGGGCTTCGAGGAGTTCTGCGATATTCTTAACATCTATATCCAACACAACGTATCCCAGACTCTTCTAAGTTTCCTTAGGCTGCTTAAAACTAAACTTGAATTCATATCTGTTACATAGAAACAGTGTCTAAATTCATTGTGAGGGAAGAAATTAAACGTCCCCTTTTTTGTATTTCAAGTACTCTCTGTAATCCTTTTTGCCTATCATGCTTTTATGAGATCTTTGGCTCTCTGAATATGTGCTGATCTTAAAAATCACAGAGATTTTTTTTTTAAGTTCATTTGCTGTTAACTTCCTTATTATATCCCCAGCCTGATTTTTTTTTCTCCTTTTCCGAACCATTTCAAGTCCTTTCAGGGAAAACCCTTTTTTTTCCCCCTAATGTTGATATTTCTAAACTTTTCTAGATATTGAGATAGATAGACTTCTCAAGCAAACATCTAATAAAGTTCATTTCTATCAAAGAACTCTTTACCTACAACTAGTTACTCTATTCCAATGCCAAACTTCAGTTATACTGTATGGGAGTATAAAACTGGAGAAAATATCAAAAAATGTTTCCCAGAGTCTACTGAACAAATGCCAACATTAGTCACTACAAAAACATAGTACCTAAGTGAGAATATGCTTTTTTTTTTGGATGATGATCTTTAAGGAAATAAAGGAGGACTCATTTATATAGAGAATATAATTGCAATAGAAATCATCATTCTTCTCGCCTTACAGTCTGCTTGCTTTAAGTGAAAACTATCTCATGATGTTTTAAAAATAAAAATAAAAAGTATCTGCATATAATGTCATGTAGCATTGGTCATTATTCTACAGAATTCTGCCCTTTCTGAAAAATTAAAGTTTATGACTTTAAACAAGGAATATTTCAGATTATTTAATTCTACTTCTGCTAGCACAACTTGCAATTTTGAATCAAACTTACCTATAACATGCCAGCTCGCCTTCAGCTATTAGCTTCTCCATTTGACAAGGTGACATTAGTGCTATCAGTATTAAGATTCATATTTGAGTTGAGTGCTGTGATGATCCTGTGAGTGCATATGTGCTGTGACAATTCACATTTAATTTAAAAAGTGTTGGATCTTTTTCGTTTTTTTGTTTGTTTGTCTGCTTGCTTGTGTTGTATTTGAATGAATTGACACATCTCAGTAAGATTTTTAACAGGTGAATCTACAGAGGTTTTTGAAATTCTTCACTGTCCTATCAAGGTAAAAATGTAGGTATCACCTAGGGTATCATATCTGATTTAGAAACCCATACTAATTCTTTGATATTCTTTACACCAGTCACCAATACTATGCTGCATAGAAAAGAAATTCAAAAATAGTAACATTTTACATATGTTCTAATAATCTCCAAAATTTTCGGAATTTGGGAATGTCACATTGTGAGATGTTCCATTGTGATTCGTGTAAATGAATATAAACAAGAGCTTGTGATTKAAGTCAAACAATCATTTGCTCCCAGATAAGGTATAGACGAGAGTTTGTGATTTAAGTCGAACCAGCCAGACAGGGTTATCTTGCAGTTACTCATGAAGACTGGGGGGCCTTCATCCCTCGACGATCAGAAGGAGCACCAAGGACAACCACGACCAGCTGGCGCCGGCACAGCAAGAAACTCCT
>PTEX01000189.1:0-27278 GCA_003342815.1 Eudromia elegans
TAGCTGTTAGTGTCAAATTCTTGTGTAATGTCTTTTACATGTGCTTACACGCCATGTGCCGTCTGTGTGTTGTGTTATACTTGATCATGCTCCAACTGTAATTTTTGCTGGGGAATCTCAGAAACCTGCCAGCTGCACTACGACTCGGAAGGGAAAGGCTTGCACTATGTGGGAAGATGATAAAGACATATTAAATGTTTTGTGTTTCTGAGGCTGAGCTCTAAAATTAATTGTTCTGGTAACAGTTTTGGATATGGTTGAGTGTTAGTTCATTTCTCAAGTTCAGGCACAGCAAAATRTCTAGGTGAACTTTTAAAACTCAAATTTGTTTCATCTTACATTAATTTGGTTTTCCTCTTACTGGAATCAGAGGAATATTGGAATAAGTCATGTACCTCTTGGCATTTTAAAGTTGTGAAGCAGATTTTTTWAAAAATTATTAAAAATGTGTTTTCTGAGAGTTTAAACCGTTAATCATTAAACTAATACAGATTAATTTTTTTTACTAAACAGATTTTCTTTCCCCCCCACTCAATAATATGTGTGAATGCAACATTTCTTAGCTGTGACTGTTTTAAGTGTTAAAATTGAAACAACCATAAACACTTCAATCTATTAATAAAAGGAAAAAACTGGAGTTACTTGGACAAAGCACTGCAAATCAATTGACACAACTGGCTTATTGTGATAGTACATTCAGATGTTGTGGATTATAARGTGACGTGGAGATAAATCAGCATTGTGTTTAGTATTAAGGTAAGTTGTCCCTTGTCTTCTAAATGACCTGAGTCAGGGGAAGTGGKGTTGTTTCTAATGCTGTGGAATTTGGTCAAAAGGCTAATAAAATCAAGAGAAGTCTTGTTTTGGGGGGGGAGGTGGGGAAGGTGTGATGGTTTGTGGGTTTTTTTTTTTTCTTCTCCATGAAATTCATAGATGAGATTTTACACCTCCTTCTCTTGTACTGTGCAAAGCACACTTATAGGGTATGAGGTTTGGGGCAGGGTTTACTTGTGCTGAAAAGCAGAATCTYCTTTTATGCAACACCTCCTTTTGCCATGTTAACCATTTTTTTTTAATTAAATTTAATATATATTTCCCAAAAGTAACCTGCATTTATATATAGTTTATCTAGATATATTGCATTTTTAAGGGGATGTTACAACGCCTAGCTTAATCTAAAGCAGACCTCTTGCATACCTGCAGTTTCATTTGGCTTTCCCTGGGCATCTGTAACAACAGTGTAATATGTTCCAGGTTTACCTACTGTCTTTCATTCTTGTTTTTGTTTATTTGTTTGGTTTTAATTGAAAGTGTTGAGCTTATATTGCATAGATAAACTAAAACTATTCCTTGAAATTAATGGGGATACTAGGTGCCCAAGGACTGAAGAACTGGATCCCTAACCATCAAACATGTTTTGTAATTGTATACGGTGAAGGTTTTAAATGTCCTGACTAGAAAGAATATTAATACTGAGTGGTAGCAGACAGATCTTGATTTAATAAAATGTCTCTATTTCCTGCTGACCAAAAAAGATCAGAGTTGTTTAAAAAGGATGAACCATAGAAATCACCTTGTTAGATATAAGTAGTTAATAGCATCCATTATAATGAGATAAAAAGTGATGGTTGTAAGGTCAAGTGTGAGAAGGAGAGAGTTCAAAGACAGTGTAGACCCTTCAACATAATACAACATAGCTTTGAAAGGGAGGGAGGAAATGCATTGCTTGATGAGAAGAAAAGCCTCGTGTAAGCTTGATAAATATTCAGGGTTTGTGTGTAATGAGAAATGGAATCTGATGAATGAAATGTCATGGTAAAATCATTTTAATCAATAATGGAATGTGACATTATTCAGACCATGGTAATACGTCTTCTCCTTTTTATTCCTTCCCTGTGGTATGCTTTCCTTCCATTTTCTTTTTTAAAATAGCTTTTTTTTTTCCTTAACTTGAGATTGGTTATGCTAATGTGATGTTGTTCTACTTCTTGCAACCCTTTTTCTGCAACTAAAATGCTGAATGTGTAATGTTAGAATTCTAGACGTAAACTTAGGAAAATAGACATAGTACAGGAAGACACATTTTTTCCGGGAATATTTATCTATTCAAAATAAGATTTTTATGTGTCTGCCACCTAGTTTTGCTACTGTTGAATATAAAATTGGGACTGGGTAAGCATAGGTGCTGTATATGTATGTAGGGAATGGTTGTTCAAATCATAGAGTAATGTAATAACACCATTATGAATAAATGGATAATTTATGTACTATTGCATAGTGGCTGTCCTTTACTGCAATGTTTATTTTAGCATAATAAAATGAGATATTTATTTTTCATTATTGAGATCTTGTGTTATGGCTCTAAAAATGATGATTTTATAATGTCTGATGATGCTAATGCTTTGCCATCCTTATGGACCCTTTTATCTGAAAACTCTGAAGTTAATTTTGAACACTGAGCAGATAAGCCTGTCAGTTTATCCTCATCATTTTATAGAGAAAGTAATAGAGAGAGAGAGAGAGATATCACTGTTACTCAAGGTCACATAGAAAGCCTTTGACAAAACCACCACTGAGTTATCTTGACTCCTGCTTTGGCCCTTCAATCATAAGACCACCTTACTGCAGACCTTTCAGCCCAGCTTTTCGGGTGTGCAAAAGACACAAATCTAATTATTATGCTTTTTTTTTCAGTCATTTGTGGACTGAAGCTAGACTGGCTGAAATAAAACACATACACATGCACACAGCTCCTAAAGCAGGACAGTTAGAACACACCTTCTGCTACTGTGCTGTGTGGATTTTTCTGTTTGGGTGTGTGTGGTTTTGGTTTTTTTTTTTTTACTCTATCTTTCTGTAGATGTTCTATGTATTTCACAAATTTTTGATTAAATATAGTCCTGCTGCATGGTATTTTAACAAAATAGTTGATARAGAGATAAAGTTGCTAAAAGATATGAAACGCATTTCTCTGTCTTTATTTGTTTAGTTTTCAGTAACTGTTATTCATCAATGCTTGAATTGTTCTTTATCCTTTAATATAGTAACATAAAACCATGAATATGGTCCATATATCAATATCAAATGTTTATTTTTGTTTGGGTCAATTTGGCTTAATGTCATTCATATCATTAACATTTTGCAGAAATAATATTGATGGAAGTCATTGATCCCTCCTGCAGAAGCCATTGTATCAGTTGGGTTGATGGCAGGCAATTGTTTGACTGGACATTAGCTATAACAATTGTTTGAAATAGGCCTAAACGTGACCAACCACAAGTAGCTGTTGATGCACGAATTGACAAATGAAGTGCAGATCCAAGAAGAGCTTTTTAAAGACGAAGGCTTTGGTACACTTGCTCTCAACCTCCTCAAACATCTTGTTTCTCTCCTAGACTGTTTTTCTGTGTAGAACACAGAAAAAGAGGTGATGATTTTCTCTGTTGAAAATCARGGAAAACAGAGAAACAGTTGCAAAAAGTTTCTCATTCATGAGAGGGAGGGACTTGAGAGGTGTCCCTGTCTTCCTGCTCTGCCAAGCTGAGGCACTAGCTCAGCCTAAGCGGTAGGATCAGGAGGTGAGAGGAGGCTGCTTCTCTAGTTTTGCTCTCTGCGTTCCACACAGGGTCTGGGTCTCAAAACTGGAGGAGAAATATCCCAGAGGTGACTTTGTTCCCAGCTTTCCAGTTTCTGACTGATCTGTCCTCTTGCTCTCCTCTAGAACAGCTCTGCACTGTTCACTGTTCAAGTGCTGGCACAGGGTACAAGTGGATTTGCAAGTGTATATTTTTCTTTTCCAGAAATAAAAAGTGCAAGAATATGTAAACACACGCATGCAAGGAAAGTAACATTCCATTTAGGCAGGTGTACCATGCTGCGTAGTGCCCCAAAGGGATAAAATAGTGTTTCTATCTCACTTTTTTTTTTTTTTTTTTTTTAATCTGTATTGTGGCAAATTAGAATATCCTTGGGAACCTAAACAGACCACAGAATATTTCTTTGTATTTTCTGACTTTGGGCAAGTATCTTCAGGATACTTGTATATAGCTATATCTGTCTTTAATACTGCTATTTAGAGAAAGTTGTAGCACTGTTTTTGAGTTTACATGTCAAGAGTCAGGTAGCTTGAAGACTCCTATCACAAGATAGGGTGAAAAATATTAATGTAGGATTCCATATACAATTCCACAACATGGATGTTTAAAAATCAGTGAGCCTTACTGACGGTCTTGGCACTCCAGCAATCCTGTTATCATGGATCCTTAACTTAGGCAAAGTGTATATTTTCATAATATAGCAATACATATTGCTCAATGCTGGTGTTTGTTTTTTGTCTCTTATAGGGTGATAGGTCAGGAGGAAATAAAATAAACTTTCGCTTTTAGGAAGTGCATATAATTTCTTCAAGTTCTTTCATTTGCATTATGTTGGAAGGTCACTTGTAATACACTGGAATGATTGAAGACTTTCTAACTTTAATTCMTTAAACTAAGAAATGCTTTTCATGCTGTAGATGGTTTCCATGTTTCAGATGTGTCATTTCTAGGAAGCACCGCAGATATGGGAGTAATTGAAAGGTAAGGCTTAAGCTTAAAGGTAGCCCATATGAAAAATGGCAAATATTTGAGAAAAGCAACTATATAGTGTTTAGGTAAGTCCAAAATACTTGTTTATATAAAAATCTTCTAAGGAATGCTAGTTTTTCCATTTTTGTTCTTCAGATTTGAAGGCTAAACTCTTGTTAGGAAAAGATCTAGTAGAGACAGAATTCTCCTTTCATTGTTAAAGTAAGTGTAAGTTAGACTGGCATTGGGACTGTTAATGGAAATTTATGGCAATTTTGGCATACAATAGCATTGAACAAAAATGTAAACAGGACTCTCATGTACTTACCTGCTAGCCTGCATTTTTCAGCAACTATGAAATCACACTTACTTTAAAAGGACATACTAGTTATTATGTAGAGGGACTGGAGACCCTCTTAAAATTCAGTATGCATCTTATCACCTGCTATCAAAAGCCTATTGACTCTTTAGGGGATCTTACAGAGTACAGTAATTGCCTAGCTAGGGCTATTATTAGGAATATTTATGAGATAAGTAATAACTCTAACCTTCAAACTCTGTATGAATTGGATTAATTTTAAAATACTAGTCTGCATATAGATACTTTTTGATGAAGTTATCAGCAACAGCAGTTCTTGTTTTGAAGCTGAAAATGAACCTGAGCGTGACTTCATGAATTTTTCAGCACACCTTTGATAAAGCTGTTATCTAAATTTGAAACATGGGTTTGAGTGTGTGGTTGCACATTGTGTATAACAGGTTAATTTTAAGAGTAGATGCTGGAAAGAAAATCAGAGCTGAGCTCTGTGACAGATTAACTTCACTGACTTCAAGAATATTCTGATGGGTAATCTCAGTGTTTAACATCCGTTCAATGCAGCTAATCTGAATTAGTCCGGGGAAGAGCCTCTCATTTTCCTCACTAACTGTTGTTATCTTTAGTGAATACCTCCCCTTACTTGCTTCAGTCTTGAAAAAAATAGCCTAGAGGCAAAAATGCATGACCCTACTTCCCTTTCAGGGAATAGACTTTGAGGTGGAGAAGCATTTTACTCAAGCACTGTGAAAGCACTTMAAATTTTAAGGATTAATGACAGTTGAATGCTATGATTTTCAAATCTTTTTGCTACTTCTTTTTTTCCTGTCGGCAATGGTTTCTGTGTTAAACCTGGTGTTACATGCTCTTAGTTCTTCAAAGCACACAAATTGTATWGGAGGTCGTGTGTGAGCGCTAGCTGGCTCTGCTTGCAGGAGAGAAACCAATAGCTGGAGTCACAAGATGGCAACACAAGTTCCCATCACCTGCATAAGCCCAGCTGTTAATCAAATGCTCTAAGTGACAATAAAACTGTAAAAGAGCCCATTTTGTCTCCTTTCATTTTCTGGTATGTTCCTGCTGCAATTAAAATATTGAAGACAGGCCAACAAGTGTTCATGTCTAMGATACTGAAAGCATGATGGATATCTAGGAACACGTTATTGCTTTCTATTATCTGCTCTTGGCTAGATGAATGATTGTTCTTGGCTTTAAAAGGAATAATGTAGAGGATCCAAAGAGGCCATCACACTGCTCTTGGATCTCGCTTGAAACTGTGATGAATACAGATTTTGGTAGTTGTTCTTTTTTTTCTAACTAACTAAAAATATAGTTTTGTAGCAGGATCCAGTGTGTGAGAAAGTGGAGCACTCTATTTCAGGAGTAAATATGAATTTCAAAAGCTTTTTTCATTAGGAAGTGCTGAAAAGGCAAAAAAAAAAAGTGAAGAAAAACACATTGTTTTTAACAAGATAGAATTGCCTCTCATACACATACTAAAAATAGGTTATTTTTAAAGACTTATTTGAGTTTTTCTGTCTCTTTGTTTTTGCTTGTTTGTTTGTTTGTTTTATGAATTAATTATTTCTTGTGAATACCTCACCTTACTTGCTTGAGCCTCTAAAGAACAGGGCAGAGGTGCTTGTCCATTCTTCTCTTTCATGAAAAAGAAATTAAGGTAGTTTACACAAGTGCATAAAATTTTAAGGATTAATTACAGTTACATGTATAGGAATTTTTCACATAAGGTTCACTTCCTTCCCCATCCCACAGACTGATGGCATGTAAAGTGCATGTGTGCAAATGAGAGATTTTTTTTTTTGATTGAGAAGTGGAACTTTCAGATAAAATATAGACAAAATTAATAATCAAAGACTAGCTATGTTACTCTACAAAGACTATCTGCTCGTTAAGTAGCATCAAATTGTTGGGTTTATTTGCTTCATTTCTCCTTCGGTATTTGTTTATAGACAAATTATTTGTTAGACAAATAGTTTTATCATGGGTTATGGGAAAAACATAAAAAATGTTATAAATAAAATTTACCRCAATATATGTATTTTTTTCCCTAAATGTTTCCTTGAGTCTTTGGCCAACTGGATTTCTGCTCAAAATGTTCTTTTCTCTTAGATGAGGGCTTTGAGGCAGAGGAGAACAATTTGCCAAAAGAGTGTCAGAATACTTTATACAATCATTTAWAAAGACTTCAAACTCCCCAGTGAAAATTTCTCTTATTAGAAATTTTTCATTATGCGTCTCTCCTTCTGGTTACCAATGAACATACTTTAGAAGAGCCAAATATTCAGTGCCATCATTTAATGGCTTAATGACACTCTTAATGATTCAGATTAGAAAGGGGGTACATATAAAGACTCAGTTTTACGTGTATATGGTGAATATACATCACCACATAACATAAAGCTATGCACCAAGGCTAATAAGTGAGTTTTTCTTCTTTTCTAAAGAAAATCCCAAATGCATGAGACTGTGGCAACTTCAACAAAAATCTAAAGAATTTCTAAGGAAGAAGAAAGGAAGATGTGGTCCAAAATAACCTGTTTTTTCAAATAACTCAGTAAGGATAGTGACGCACATTAATCATCATCAACAGGATAGATAAGGGGATGTTATTAATTAAATTCTGAGAACTTACTGCAATCTTAAAAAAAATTGTTACTCTTTGACAAATATTGAGAAATTAATACCCCACCCCCGCAGACTTTCAGACACTTCCCATATAAACTGTACGTGCTTCTTTCATGCTCTCTTTGAAAAATGAGTTTGAAGCTGGGTCTACAAAGGTGAGATGAACTTACACATATTACAAGTCCTGAAATGAAACCACCTTTTGAATGAGATAGTTATACTCTGAAATAACTTGTCTATTCCAAACCTGGACTCCAATAGTTTGGTAGATTTACAGAGAGTAAATGAAGAATTTAGAAATAATAGCAAAACCCTCAGCCAATGTGTGCTTGAATTAAAATGCACAGAAGAAAATCAGCAKTAAGATGCTTATTGTACTTTTCCTTCCCCTCTTCCTGAATGATTCTAGAGTATGTCTACCATGTCCCTACCTACTCATCTATGTGATTTAGTGTAATATCTGGAAGTGCAGATTTTTGGCTCTCAGGACATACTCAATTACTTGCCAAAAGGCTTCTTAGAACTATTTTTTTTTTTTTTTTTTTTAAGCATAACTTGGTCATCTTCCTCTTCTCTCAGAAAACTAATCGGTTGGTGCAACCATGTAAAAATCCTATATTTTCAGAGGGCTTATCTACACAAAAAAAGTCCTGCGAAGAGGTTATGGCTAGTTGGAGATTTTTTGAGACTGCAAGTAGATATGCACAGAAAATCATTCCCACTACCTATTTTCTCCYCACAATTTCCAGCCCAATGGCAGCATTTTTAAGCACAAGCTAGATCTTACCACAAATATTTTCTAAATTCTTGTGGTTAACTTGACATTTTTASAAGAGAAGAATAATTAGGACCATGCAATCAGCTCCCACTCCTTCTCTTCAAGAGAAGGAAACAAGAAACCAAAATGGTAGATTTAATTTTCAAGTTTACAATCTGTTTTCTCTCTCTACCAGTTTTATAGAAGTGTTTCTTATATGAATAATTTACTAAAACAAAATTATCCTGTTTGGTATAACTTCCAAGACTTCAAGTGACTTTTTGCAGTGAATTGGTGGCATTGATGAACTCCTACTGATTGCTTTACTATGGGCTAAATTGAAATTGCATTTAAGAGAAGAGTTTAGTAGGCCCTATCACCACTCTCCCAGAGAAGTCAGTGCCCAGCTATCCTACTTCACATGTAGATTCCTTTTCCTAAACTGATGGCAATAATGGTAATAATGTTCACCCCATTCTTTGGAAACAGACTGCAATCTGCCTGTTGGCTGGTTTCGTTGCTTACAGTGCAACTTTCAACATGGTAATGAAAACTCTTGTTTTTGTTATGTCATAACAGAAATTTTGAATGGAGTGTTTTATACCATAGTAGAAAATAAATGAGAAAATCTGTTCCCCATAAAACTTAGAAAAATATAAGCAACTTGGACTGTTTTTGTGGAATAATAGATGTATTGTTCTTGTCAAGGAAAGCAATTTGATAATGTTGATAACTTCCTGCATTGCAAGGTCTCTATAATTTCATCCGGGATTTTTTTTCCACAAGCCAAAAGCTTCCTGTATATTTAAAGCATCACCATAAGACATGATTCTAAGAATTTTGGTTGMCATTGCAGCCCAAGGAAATTCTTTGCTGTGATTTTTACTGAACTTTTCTGATTTTTCAGCCTTGAGCCTTGGTTCTGTTATCTTTGTGTTTTAGATTGAAAAGCTTTGCTGTATCAGAAATATTCTATCCTATCCATTCACCAGTGATAACAGAGAAAAATTATTGTAATGACTAAGATTTAGGGATTTACTCTGTTCCATTGGAGTGCAGCATGGGAGATCACCTAGGACAGTTTAAGAAAGAATAGTTATTTACTTGAACTTGCATATCTTCACAAAACTTTTGATTTTTGTCAAGCAATGAGTGATATACAYGTGTTTACTATATGTTTATGAAGCATTTTCAAGGATGTGCTGAATACCAAATGGATCTACAACCAAAAGTTGTAGATAAATGGTATAAGAAGYTTTGTTAATGTTTGTAAAGGATTCATAATTCATTATCTCTTTTAATACATAGGCAGTGGAGAAATCCCCTAACTGAAAATTAGTGCAAAACTTCGATGCTCTGCTCTAACTGCTTAATGCCACAGCTGCTGGAGAATAGTAATGATGCAAGACTAACTGATGTTTCAATCTTTTCTGAAGGCAATACAAATATTTGCTCCAAAGTCAGGTGACATTGACAGAGACAACAAAGAACTTGTGCTGCAGCTGTTATTCTAAYAACATCCATCAATAAGGCTGCTTTTCTGTTATGATCCATGTCTTGGCTGGGAAGTTTGCAAAAATCAGACACTTGTAATAAGTAATGAAGCTTGTCAGAAGATAGGAGGAGATGCAGTTTGAAATGGAGTACTTATGGGAGCTAATCCAGTACTCAATGTATCTGCTAAAATGCTATTAATCTTAGAGTTAGGATAGCATTTAAGAAAAGCAAAGAAAATCTCTTCAGCAGATTGGGGTTCTTTCTTCCCTTTTTCTCTTTTTTTCTGACTTTCTTTTTTCTTTTTATTTTGTCTCTGTTGTTAAAGATTATTTCTGATGAAGCTTTGTTACATTTTCATTAGGGATGGACTTCCTTAAAATATAACATTCTGAGGATTTACCTGCTGTATAAGTATTCCCAAATAAGAAGAGCAGGATTGAATTTTTCTTTCAAAGTAAATAACCCTTGAAGCAGAAGAAAAAATACATATGTCTGTGTGTTATTTTGAAGACTGACAGGCTTTACAGGAGTAAAGTAAAGTACAGGAGTGTTCTTGGCCATTCACAATTTTTTGGGTTGTGGACTGAGCAGATCTACAAGGACCGTTGCAGGCAGTCTGCCACTTCTCTCGTGCTCTACCTTTAAGCACTGAATAGTACAGATTTACTCCAAATCTGGCTGTTTTCACAGAATGGTGCAGTAACAATTAGTGCAAGTAGGAAACCTACTGCAATATCCACATGAGTATTTTCACTCAAGAGTCTAAATGTATGCATGAGCATATATTTCCATGACAGTGAGATAGCCAGACTTGTGCTTTGCCCATGCTTCAGACTTTTGTACAAGTCCTCTCGCATAGGTCTACCTCAAATGACAGAAGTTTAGATCATCTCCCAAGATAATAAAAATAATTTATATTACAGCTAAGAGCAGATTCCAAGATCTCTTAATTTCTAGTCAGTATTATTAATATCTTGCAGATATCTGTCATGTCAAAGTTTCCAGGAAGCCCAGGAGTTGGGTTCAGTTTTTAATAGCAGCTATTACTCTGATTTCTTAGAATTAGCTTTAATCATTTTAGAAGAGCTGTACAGCAATCTGAAATGTCATCCTAATGCAATATTTTGATATAACTCTCTCATGGCATATATGTTAACTCTTTGATGCAGGCACAAGCAAGAACAGCCCTAAAGAAACCAGTAAGGAGAATGAGAGAACAATTAAGAACTTCTAATGTTTGTTCTCATTGCACTAATTTCAGCTTTTTATTGCCTGTTTTGGGTTAATTTCTGTTCTGTTGAGATTTCCTGACATAAATGACAAGAACTCTCTGTATGCTCTTTAGTAGTAAGTTTGAGTCATGATAAAAAAGTAAATAAATAAAAGGTAATTTTCTATGAGTATTTAACATATTCAGGATTTAATAATGCAAAACTATTCATTTAATGTAAAAGATCTGAAATCTGAAAACAAACAGGTATTTATTTTACCATGCTGCCATCTAACTTGACCCTGAACTTCTGAGTTTTATTTTTGATGTTATTTCCAAGTTGAAATCACATAATAATAATAATATAGTGAATGTTTTCTTGTATAGTAGCAATCATGTTTGTAAAATGATATGTACAATTATATTCCATGCAAAAATATTGAAGTGGCCAGATGCAAATAAAAAAAAACGTATATACACTCACTCTTGCTGAAGATCTTGCACTTATTCTGACAGGCATTTGGTCACTGAGTGTGCCGTGAATTAAAACTCACCCACATGCAAGCTTAGTATGTACTTTCATGAGCTGCAGAAATTTTAGTGGTGATGGTAAGTGATGGTAAAATACATTGCAAATGAATTTCCTTTGTGTGAGAGCTGCGTCATTGAACCTATAAGAATAGGGTTTATTTTCAAGTCATCTACAAATGTTTTAGAGCTAAGCTATTGTACAAAGCCAAATGAAATAGGAGAAAGTGGCAAATAAAGGCAAATGATATTATTCGAAGACTTGTGGGTTGGGTTTTTTTTAATTATTAATAATTAAAGTCCAGCTATTCAGTTCAGTTACATCTATTCAAGAAAGTATTGAAGTTCCTGTGTAAGTTTATCTCCTAAGGATTTGTTTGATTTTCTTCTTAGTCAGGAAGTGTGATCAGTTTAAATGCTTTTATGGTATTTTATATATATATATGGTATGGTATATGGTATGGTGTTATGGTATAATGCTTTTCACATGACCTCCTCCCCTTGCATCTAGGCTGATTGCAAAGGCTAAAATATGCTGGGGTTAGATTGTACAGGAGACATTTCTTACTACTGGATCATTTTAACAGAAGCAACTCAGAGTACTCTGGATAGTGCAGGTGATCTAGGGGCAYGCAGAGCCATCACCTCCTGAAGTGGAGAGTGGTAAACTGTAATATCTTCTTTGTTAAACCCAGGAGAGGCAAGAGGATAAGCAGAGCTGGGAGGACTGGAATTTATTCGCAACTCTGATCTCCGTGATACTTTCATTTTTTATTTTCAAACTTTTCAAGATCACCTGAAGGTTTACAAAGGTGGTCCTGAGTTGATAGCTCTCAGTCATTTGAAACAATTCATGATACAGTTCAAATTAAATTTGGAAGACATATTACATTTTTATACCCAGTCATTTAGTTCATTTTTCCAGTGAAGGTTGGGCAGACACCTTTCATCTCCTGTGAAAACTGATTGATTTCTACCTTTGGCTCTCTTTGCACCACAGGCTTCTGCTGAAAATTAGTTCTCACTTGAAATATTTTCAGCCCCAACTGTGTTCATCCTTGAAATTAACCTGCATGTATATAAGTATCCTGGATGGAAAAGCATACATTCCTTCTTTCAATTTAATGAAAAATTTCAGCCCTCTTAGCTCAATGATAGACCATAACACATTAGACTTCATAGTTCTGCTCTTTGATAAGGACACCTACTGATAAATTTTATTAACTCTCACTTTGAATTCATATTAAATAATTAAAAGAGTTTCAAAAAGGTTATCAAAACATGTATTTTAAGCTGTTCTCTCAATTCCTGTTAGTGCTGATTTCATTGTTGCTTTTAGTGGTGACTGCGTTAGTAATACTTTGTCCAAGTTTGCTGTTACAGAACATTGCTTGGGTTGTGAAAAGCTTGCACTTTGCAAAGAATCTTATACTAACTATTAGTTTTGTTTATATGCTTTTAAAAGCATAATTAATTCAGCAGTCAATAATTCAAGGAAACCTATGAAGTACTCAGCATTATTTTTATGAATTATTTCCCAATTCCAACTAAGTATGCTGTCTGCACAGCACATGCACAAAGACAATGGCCCTGCRGTCTTGATCATTCATAAAAATTAAGCTAAACTGACTAGAACATCTGGGTTTAAATTCTTACTAATGATATTAAGTTGTTAGGAATTTTATGGTTTTGTTTATTTTGTCTTTTAGCTGGTATGTCCCTTAAATCCATAATAGTAATGGTTAGGCTTCATTGCCAAGAATATATGCCTTTTTATTAATTCTTGTTTCTGTGAGAGACACGAAATGAGCTCAGTAATGGGCAGCTTTTGGATCTGAAGGAGCTAGGTCTGAATCACCACTCCTTTTCCATGTAAATACTTTAAATCTGGGATTTGGTCTGACCTTTTCTATTAATTAGAGAAATAGCAAGAGTTACACTTATCTCCCTAGATTACCAATGATTATGAATTTAAAATGTTATTGGAAGTAAATATTAAAYGTTAGGATGGTGGTTCTGAATAACTGCTCTATACTAGGAGGAAAAAAAATACTAGTTTTACAGTGGAAAGATCGAATGGCATTTGTCTATTCCATGCTTTTTATAATGAATATGTAAAAATATGTACCTATTATGAATASAGAACTATACTATCTAGCATCATTTATGTAACACTACAATCATAATTCTACTCCTTAGAGATGTTTGGTATAATCACAATGTATTTTTCTAAGAAATGTTACTTAAAACATGACCTCTAGTACAGTGTTTCTTTAAAACATGAGGGAAGCAAGTTTCAAATAACTTACYGCTAGAATCCCATAGAAGTGCCTTGTGTTATTTGTTTAATATTCATTTCACTTTTTTTCTAAATACTGCATAATAATATAGAGAGAATTATATTTGGCTATGTGTTATGTATTCTTTGTGTTGAAATAGTCTTTTTCATCTTTGAGAAAGGTGTCAAAGAACATAAAAATCTTTAATTGTTAAGCTTTTTTATGTAGTCTRATGGCTGCTAATTCACAATAAATATATCAAGAATTCCTTTCTTAAAATGTGCTTATTATCTTCTTTAACTGCCTTGGTTTATTTTTTTTTGAGTATATAGTTTTTAAACTAGTGTCATTTCTATTTTTTTCATAAAGAAAGCAGTCTCCTAATGATAATATGACAAAAGGGTCTGGAAAAAGATTCATCTCATCTACATACCTATATATGCATRCACAAAATGGCTGAATATATATAGGGGAAAATCATATTTTGCCAGTTATGCCTAAAATAAAATATTGCTCTTAGGCTCAGGTGTGCTTTGCTAACTTGTAACCTGGAGCAGACTTTTATGCTTAGGTTATAAACCCATGAAATCAGGGACTTGCAATGAAAATGATAAGACACTTAACTGTAGCAGCACAACCAGGCACCACTATAATATTTTTATTATGATAATCCATGGAGAGAATTCACTGCTGGCTTGGGACCATACATAATAAAACACAAACACAGATAATGACTTTGCTTAACCCCTTTGCTTTATAGGGTGCAGATTATAGCAGTGAAGAGAGAACAGACTGGACYGATTGTCAGAAAAGCATTCTTTCCAGGCGACCTGGTGACCTATCAATTTAATTTTATTTTGTTTAAATTATACATATTGAGATTCCAGCCATGAAATTGATTGCCTAATGGCAAAGCCCGGAGCCCGGGGGAGTCCTACTGAAGCGCAGATGCTGGAATACACCCAGACTTTTGTGGCTTTGGCACCATAAATACCAGCGGAGCTCGCAGCAGTCCTTCCTGCCAAGGAATTTCTGCATCTCGTTCATACATCTTGTGATATTTATTGATAGTTTATTTCTGGAGATTGCAGCTTATCAAATACAGCTCTCATTCTCAGTCAGAGATGATCTTTAAGGTAGTGTGGGCCAGTGCCAGAGAGGCTTTAGTGATTTACTGCCTCTTGGGGAGGCAATATAGCGTCCAGTGACRAGAAGAGAAGAGTGGATGCTTCTAAGTAATGAGCTGTAGCACACGGGAGCTGTTTCTAAAGTCTCCCTTCATGTCCTCAAGTATCCAGCCCCAGAGAGGATAAGTATGCAGATTAGGTTGACTTGTTCTGCGGTCATGAGACAAATGTCGACACCCTTGGCAACTAGTAGGTGGAACTACAATAAAAAACAGACACAAAGTATTTGAAGTATTGTTCATCTTCCATATTCTCTCAGCTTGATCTGTGTTTTGTCATTGGCTATGGCTTCTGCAGATATTGCTCTTGCTCCTTCACTAAGGGACAAGCTGGAAGACTTCCAATAGGATGCCCTGGTTAGATTTGAGCTGAAAAGAGTGAAAAATTTCATATATGAAATTACAGATCTATCTCCGTGGAAAAATCTGCTGGAAGGGGATTTCTTATTTCTCTGTGTAAGACTATATGACTTTTCTTCTCTGTATGCTTTTGTTTCACATGTTTTGTGCATGGAAATAGAATATCTTATCCAATCTATATTACTTCTGCGTCGCTCTCCAGGTGAATTAGCAAAGTCTGAATAGATGTTGCTGTCTAAATTCCATCTAAACAGATAGAAACAGCCACTTTTTTCCATTCCATTCATTATATCTTTTCTCACCTTATCTTTAATGAAGTAAACATTGCTCATGTGACAGGAAAGGAGACTGGGAGCAGTTTCAGAGATTTCTTGACAGAGCAAGGCTACAAAGACTGATTAACAGMAACACTGATGTCCTTTAAATGCAAACATGTAGGGCACTTTTTGAAACCTGCAGATAAAGGCTGACACTTTCCAGCTGTCTGGGAAGATTCTCAGACGAGAGCACAAGTAGCTTCCCCACAAAAAGACTGTTGAAACTAGGTGGCTCCAGTGAATAGCACTGGACACATAAGCTCTTTATATAGTCAGCGGTTCAAATCTGATTCAGGGAGTCTTCCTTAAACTCTTTTGATTGTGTTAGATTAAAGGAAATAGTAGTTGATCTAATCATGAGAGGGAAAAAAATAATCTAATCTCCAAAAAAAAAATCTAAATTTGTTTGCTGAGGAAACTTCAGTGAACTTTGAAGGTATCAGCTTTCCCTCTCACTTGAATTTTCTCCTGGTCACTCTCTCATTGCTGTTTTTGAGCTGTTTCCTGATGTCCTCTCTTTGTCTTCTAGATCTGTATGACATAATGTTGTAGTGTTGATATGCTTAGTGATAGTACACTAGTTTACCTTTCAATAAAGCAAAAGTATGAATGCAAGTGTTAGATAAAATCTTAAACAGAAAATTGATCAGTAGGTCAGTAGGTCTTAAGACTATCTGAAATTATCATTCTCATTTTAAAGGTGAAATTACTGAATATCAAAAGTTGATATTCTTGAGTTTATAAGTGTAAACTCAAGACACCTTGAGTTTATAGCAAATCTGTGTTATGTGATTAGAGAAACAGGTGTTACTCCTGCACACTCATCTCTACTACATACATGTCATCCCAGCCATTAAAAAAAAAGCCACATCTGGAATTAGCGTTGCACAATGGTTGTCCATGTCCTCCAGTTCAACAGAGAGCAAAAGGCTCCAGGACAAGAATGAACTCACTTGAGAGGACTACAAAGGAAGCCAAAGTATGACAGTGGTGTAGTATTTCAGTGTATTCAGTAGTGTTTCATTTGCCAATGAGAATCGTATATTTGGTCTATGTYGCCTTCCTTTTGCCTTAATTTTTCAGTTCTGTTGTTTTCTATTATTTTAGTCTGGTGACTTAGAACTTGGTTTTTAGCAGCACARAAGTTGAGCTACCTGTCTAGTTTTCTGGCATACCTTAAAATCAAAAGTACTCGTCCCAAATGACACAGTGGAAAAGCATAGACCATATAGCATTTGTTGAAGTAAGTAGGTTTATTTTGCTTTGTAAATAGAAGCTTAACTATTAAATGTCAAAATCTTTTCTGATGTAACTGTATTTTGCTGATGAGATAAAAGCAGGCAAAAAAAAAATCCCTAAAAATCTCACTTCTGCACAGTAAGCCTCATATGATCTCCTGTAGTTCTAGTGAATAGGTAAAAATCTTAACTTTGCCTAGCTTGGTCAGGGGACGAGATTAATCTGTCTTTTTCTGTTTGCCTTTTAAAAAGCTTTTAGGAAACTGGAAATTTTATAAACGGGGAGATTTTCTGCATGATTTGACCTGGCATCAAGTTTAAATGATGTATAATATATAAAGAAGGAGAAAAAAAAAAACAGGAAAAATGTGAACAAAAATCCTGATTTTTTTTTTAGGTCAGTTTGTGATAGTTGAATAAGAAGTCATGGTAGATCTTGATGCMGCTGGTTGGCATCAAAGAAGAAGAGAACCATTTCTGGTGGGCAGCTGATRCAGCCATCGCCACAGTTAAGAGCACAGTTATTCAAGTCTTCCGTGTGGAAAAATTTGAAGGCTAGCAYATAGCACAGACTTCTGCACAGACTTATTTCAACAGTCCAATACTGCAAATAATTAGCCTAGTTTTGCTGTCCAACAGTGCTCTTCATGGTAAAAATCACAGGTTCATATATGTATAGTTGTACTTTGCTAGATGTTCCAATACACTCTGATGTRTAATTATTTGGGAATCTTTATTCTACCAATTCAAAAAGCAGATTAATTTATATATAAATTCCTTTTTTTGTGATTTTTTACTAGTTTCTTGAAAATAATTACRGTCATCTATTTACAAAAACTGAGGAGCCAGCTGAATGAAAGACACCTAACTATGTAAAAAGAGAAAAGCTGTATTAGTGAR
Organism: Eudromia elegans; assembly: GCA_003342815.1. Taxonomy (NCBI): domain Eukaryota; kingdom Metazoa; phylum Chordata; class Aves; order Tinamiformes; family Tinamidae; genus Eudromia; species Eudromia elegans. Next base: position 17,800 of record PTEX01000189.1, read on the forward strand.
TGATCTATTAGCATTTGCAGATATTCAGTGAGGGCTGAAATTTAAAAAAAAAAAAATAGATTAAATGCAAATGCCACTTTAATATTGGTGACTATGTTCCTATTTCAACATTAGACCACTTTGAATTCTAAAGCTCTCTTTTAAGTGGCCAGAAATTATTACATGAGGAAACCTATTTTTTTCTCTTATCTACTCATTTCAAAATTTATTGTAATAGGCGGCTGCTGATAAGGAAGAACTTCTCTGGTTCTTATTTTTTATATGTATCATATTAAATCATTATTAAATTCTTTTAGGGGCTTTCTCAATGAGAAACCTTCAAAGAGAATATGCACAACTTCCTATTATGCATGCAAGCCTGTGAGTCCTGACCATCTTATCCCAGTTTGCCTATTTACAGTCTTGATGAAACACTGATTAGCTCTGATTAGCTAATGGATSTCTGATTAAAATGTCTAATTAAGAAAGTAAGTTATTTTATTCATGCAGTCAAATTGACTTCCTCCCACAAAACCAACATGAAATAGTTGTACATGCTGTGTAAGTACTTGATTCTGGAAGGTGCACAGTGTTTCCCAAGCAGTGAGAATTTAGAGTATCTAAGCTTATTACATTAGATAATGCAAGTTATCTTGCAAGCTCATGCCRCCTTAAGGAAAAGTATTTGTGCAAATAATGTCTTCTTGAAAACACTTGCTTATGTTATAAGGGAATGAATGTTGTTCAGATCATGAGTTTATGCCGTGAATAGATTGGAATCAAACTGAAAAGATGCATCAATGGGCATTAACTGACAGGTCTCTTTATTTCTGAATTGTTTTTTTCAGGAGCAGAAATTCAGTCCTATTTCTCAAGTGATTATGCAAAAACTTTTACAAATAATAGTTTGAATGGACCAAATTTTGGTGATAATATAGCGCAATCATCCGAAAAGTAATTATTTCCTTTTTTAATATATTTTTTTGTATACAAAGTGGATTGAATATGTTGACATAGAAGAAACATACTCTCACAAAAGATTTAATAAATTAGCGGGACAAATCAATCCGTGAATAAGTATACTCAACAGCTAAATTGCTTATTCACAAAGATTACTATTATCAGCTGAACTAGGATGTGTATCCAGCTATCTAAAGTTTCTTTACTTCACATTTAGTCTTGAAACAGGTGGTTGGAGTGTAAAAGTTATAAACAAATAATTCCTAATTTCCAATAATGTGATGCACTTTTAAACAACGTGTGGAGATGTATCCTCATCGACCAAWAAATAAATAAATAAATAAAAAGAGGATGAGAAATAATTGGATCTATGGGAGAAGGAAAGAAATCAACTACTTTGCCCAAGAAATGCGCAGTTAATTGCACTTAAGAAATGGTCTGCRTAAATTTAATGAGGGCTCTAAGGATGTGAATTTACTGTGCAAATGTGGCAGCCAAATTATCTATCCATGGATTTAGGAGTCCCTTAATACTCATAGAGGTGATGGACCATAATGGCTCTTAGGAGCTGTTAAATCCATCAGGTCAAAAACAACTTCACATGACAAGTTTTACACCTACATAAAACCTGGCAGACATTGCTCCAGCCTGCTTGATAATACAACTACCATTATTGTTGCTAGCTGAACTGCAACATTCAGAAACTATGSTCAAATATTGAAATTTTAACATTTTCTATCAACAAAAATACTGCCCCATATGCTAAGAGAATTCATCAGTTTTATAATCTACTAAATGCATGCATTTAACATTGAGAGAGGGAAAATTAAATGGAGGGAAGAAAAGAAAAGGGTTGTTACGAGTCAAGGTCCCTGAAACGAACCTGAAGTTAAAGAAAAAATAAAGCTGGTGCCATATTTATATGGCACAATTAACTTCCCATATCTAAATTTTCTCCTAAAATTGAAGATTAGGAAAAAAAAAAAGAAAAGAAAATTCCCTTCACAACACCACCCTCCTCTTCTTCTTCTTTTTTTTTTTTTCCCCTTTCTTTTTCTATTATGTAGCTACTATATATCACTATGTAGAGACTCATCTGCTCCTACTTCATCTGTCTTTCTGGTAACCTTTGTGCAGAATAATGTCACAGAAAGAAATAAAGGGGCAAAGTGGAACACCTCTGATAGTGCTGCCCAAGGGTAATTTAGTGGTCCATGACAATATTCTAAAAAGAAATATATAGATGCCTACTGTGGCAAGGGTATAGGGAGAAACAAATCACTTCAGCCTGAGCTGTTGGTGTGGGAAGTTTCCACTTCTGCCTCATTACATATGTCATTAGAAAGCTGAGGCAGACTCATAATGATCTTCAGCCTTGTTTTGGATGTTAGTCAAATCATTTAACCTTGTCATCTCCCTTTAACCTTCTATCTCAACCCAAGAGCATTGACGAGATCAAGGGACACGAAACAATTCATGTCYTCTTGATGGTGAAACGTGATGCAGCAGCAAGAGAATAGCTTTCGCTTTAACTGAGTTCTTTTGTTTAGTGGGACACAATATAATGGAAAAYAAATGTAAGGCAGGAAAGGCTACAACAAATTACAATAGTCTAGAAGTTTGAAACAAGGAAAGAACGGTTCATCTATGGAAATATCTGTGGTCAACAGAATACCAAAAGAATACCTTCCAAATAACAGAGAAAAATATTTGTAATCAATTGAAAAAGTACTTCTATAAGGAATAAGATACCAGGTAAACAAAAGAAAATTTAACAAAAGAAAACAGCAGGTGAAGAAWGAGAGAAAACTAGCAAATATTTAGAATATGGTATCATTTAAGAAGAAACCCATGTGTCAGGTATGCCGCTTCATTGGACAGAGCAAACTAGGGTGTGAGACAAAGCCACTAGTCCCTCCACTGGTACTGTGAAAAATTCACAGAGTTCTTCAGGTCACRGGGGATACACACATGGGAATGGAGAGTCACAGGTGAACAGGGAGAGCCCGTTTCTGTTCCAGTTTAGTGCTGCCARCCTAACAAGTGTTCTTGTGCCAGTGGACAATGCTAAAGCAGCATCAGTTTGGTTCGGCAGTTAGAAGACCCTGTTCAAACAAATCACTGTGGATGATAGGCATCTCAGACGAGATACAAAGTCTGAGGGAGAGAAGGTGTCCTCTTCACTCAATAAATGGATCCTGGCTATTTTAAAAAAAAAAAAAAAAAAGGAGGGGAGGGATCATTTACTATGTGGAAGAGTTCATGCATATTGTACAGTATAGTTTACTGTTATTACACATTTTTAGCTGGAGTAAAACTAGTCAAAAAATTTTTAGGGACAGAACCAGTTGGATTTAGTTGCATCGGTATTTTGGGGGGACATCATTTCCTACTTGTAGAGTACTTTGAAATATRAAACACGTAGAAATGTGGACCAAAAATGAAATAAAAATRAAAAGAAAAAAATAAAGAAAAAATGAAGTTAGCTCCTTGATAAAGCATGAGAGTTCCAGTTTAGCTGATTTCTGCCTTCAATCTTCTAAGACTGAAGAGGTGATTCAATTAATCCAATTCTTGAATACAGCRCAGCAGTTCAAAAATGTAGAAGGATTGTGTATAAGAAGGATGTGATGATTTTTTTAGGCTTTTACCTGTTCCATTTTACCATTGAAAAAAACCCACTGTTTTCTATACAGCTTTTGCAGCAAGCAACAAACAAGAAGCTGTGACAGCAGCTTTCTGAGTAGCTGCTGTGCTAATACGCATTAAGGGACTGATGAATCATGTAAAGTAATTCATATACTTGCAAATAAKGACTGATTTGGTGTAATTTTCAACATAGGGGATTGAAAGAACAACTTCCTATGAACAGACTTCATCTTATTCTTACAAAATCTCCACTTTCTGTGACTTTCTGGGGTAATGCCTTTATCGTGAGTGGTTACAGCAGCCGTACCCGGAGTGCATTCCCTCAGCTCTGGCAGCCACTGCAGCGTAACGCCCTCATCACCTTTCTTAGCAGCATTTCGTCTCAGAGGACAGATATTCTCAGTGTTTCCACTAAAACTAGTGTTGGGAATGGTAAGTCACCCCTAGCAGCTGCTATTGAAGCAGCCATTGAGGATATTTTGCCACTGAAGGATAGCAGGAGGAAATGGCAACTTCCTGACCTGAAGACTAAGGTGATTTCCAGGAAGGCTTGTTTAACTCTGCTATCAGTTAGTCTAGTGAATAAAAGATGGAAAGTGAAAACAGAAATAGATGGTCYTATAAGTGCTTAAATAAGACCATCTAGACCAGTAAGACCATTACAAATTTTAAGTGCTTAAATAATTTTTTAACTTTGAAATTCTACACTTTCTCTATCATATAGCTATGTCAGTTTTAGAAATGTGTGTCTTAAGAGAAGAATAAGGATTGCTGAAGTATTTTTATAGTTTAATTTTGATAAACCTTCAATTAAAATAGTGACCACTGGAAGCAAGAGATTTACGAAGTTTCAGCAATCTGTCTTATTTTTTCCTTCACCCTCCTTCATCTCTAGCATTTTATTTTGTCCTTTGCTGTCAAAATAACCTACACTCCTCTTGCAGAAGAATTTTACAATCTGTTGAGCAAAACCAAAAGAGAAAAAATGATGCTCAATGGGTAATAAATCCTCCAGGAAAACATATTTATTAGATACTCGTGTTACAAAACGGTGTCTGAGAAAGATCTAGAAGTGGTACTTTAACCRTGTTCTGCTGCAAGCCAAAAAAGCAATCTGCATCAGCTTTTCTCATTTTGCATTAGAGGTGCAAAGCAAGTCAATATTTAAAAGCTAAATACCACCRCAGGCTTCATATCTCTTTTTTTAATCATTTAACCACACACGTAATGACCCATAAGAAAAAAAATCTATCATGGTATTTACCACTTCAGCTGAGTACAGTTAAGTTTTATGAATTAATGAGTTTTCTTAGTGAGTGAGGTTACAAAAGGAATTCCTTTTGTCTTTTGTTGTCTTGAACAAGGAATATGATTACCTCTTKTCCCCTCCCCATTTGATGTTTGGTTGTACAATCACTGCCCTGAAAATGTCAGCTCTGATTTAAAAGGAATACAGATGTAAGAGTGCTTTCCTCAATGAAAAGAAGGATGTTTTCCCTTTGCGTTGAAAGCAAGGTATAGATCTTTGTTCCCTTCTAGCTGTGCTTTGTGATGTTAATAATTCCTCTTTCGTGAGAATATCTAACATGGTTAGATGACTTCTAGACCCTTTAGCAGGAAAAAAATAGAATGTTTTCTTAGAATGTAATCATAGAATCACAGGATGGTTGAGGGACAGGACCTGTAGAAATCATCTAGTCCAACCCCCCTGCTCCAGCAGGGACACCCACAGCATGGGGCACAGGGTGGCATCCAGGCGGATTTGGAAGATCTCCAAAGGAGACTCCACAACCTCTCTGGGCAGCCTGTTCCAAGATAGATTAAGTTATTTTCAATTAAATGTGTTTTCATAATCTRAGAGCAATGATGACATGTTATGGGGACAGGAACTATTAGAAAACAGCTGAGACAGCTTTCAATGAACCACAGCACTGTTCTGGTAGAAGCTGACGCCTGATTTCCTCGCTKTCTCCCCATCCCTTGCTCTTACCTTTGCCGGCACTATGATTTCGTGGAAGGAAGATTATCTGAGCCCAGGCTCCAGAGCTCAGTTTGTCTGCCTGTAGCCTATACAAMTATTTATGTTGCTTTGCAGAAGGAGGAGATGCTGTGGACACACAATTTTCTTTTCATGATGGTGAAATATGAACATTCTAAATGCTGATGTTTAGTACGAAAGATGTAACATAGGAAGTTGTTACCACAGGTACTTTTCAGAATCTTGGAACCAAAATTTTCCTCAAGCTGAAATAAAAGCAGATTAAGTACAGATCCCTGTACTTAATAGCCACTTTATTACATGAACAAAACCAAGAAACTTATGAACAAAGCATGTCTTTAACAAAATCACATCATCCCAAAGCTATCTTGGGACTTATTGGGACTTGGACAAGTTGGGACTTATAGTTTCTATAGGGAAGTGGTTTGCTGTCAGGGTTTGGGCTTTTGCATTTTGAATTTGTCAACGCCTGAGTTCTGTCTGCACATATATGTGTGCACACTCACACATACACACACAATATTCTCAGGAAATGCAGAAAATGGGCCCAATGGTCTACAGAATGTTGTGCAAATGTGTAGTGACAGAGCTCCTGTCTCTGTGTGTGGTTGTATATTTAATTACAGAGGCTCAAAAGCCTTCTGGGGCGCTACAGAAGCTTTTAAGTTTTGTTTTGGTTTTCACTCAGTAATCTCGTACTCACAAAGTAAGATGGATGAGGCCAGAACACTGTAAAGCCTTAAAGGACAAAGACTGTATGTGCCATCAGGTGTATTTTCTTAGAAAACAGCAGAAAGTAATGTCTCTGGAATGTATTATATTTTACCAGATTTGTCCAGCTACATTTAAGTAATGACAGTTGAAAAGACAACAAAACTGTCTGCCTTGAAAATATTTTCAGGAGAAGACCACCTGAAGTGCCTAGAGACTAGTGGATGTCCAACTGTGACTATACCCTGAAGTATTCTTAAACAACTGTTTTTTTTCCATAATTTAGCTGTAATGGGAATTTTACTGAATTAAAAGCTTCCTGAGGAGAAAAGCACACGAGAAATGTGTYTTGTGGTCTCCTTGCTAAAAAAAGATATTCTGGTAAAATGTTGTAAATTATTAGCTAAAGATTTGTTGTTGTTGATTATCAAGCATTTAATAGAGATTAATCCTKGATTCACTGTCAAGAAGAGAAATATTCAATCACAATGTAATGCTATTAATGGTTTTCTTTCCAAACTGGAAGGCAGTGACRCCTAGGGCTCTAAATTTGACTCAGTCTTGACATACCTAAGTTTCATCTCTCTTCCTACAGTTTTAGATAAAGTTTAGATACAGGATAGATAAAAGAGTTTCGGTAGAAATACTTAAGTTATGCGCTCAATGTAGGAATAATTTCCTGTCTCTGTAAACTTGTAAATCTTCTTTCTATTCCACCAGCATGGAGWAATGTTGTGATACTGACTGAGAGACTTTGCATAGCCTAAGTACTAGTTAAAATATCAACAAAGTTTTACTATTTGACTTAATTTGGACCTAATGTTTTAGCTGGTTTATGGGGTTTTTGTTTCTTTTGCTTTCTCCAGTTCTCATCCTGGGTCTTCTCCAGAGACTATTAAAGTTAATAAATTTTCTTATGCCTGTTATTAAGTGGATTCATTTTAAGGAAGACTGAAATAAAAAGTATAGAACAGTCACATTGTTATATCAGCTTTACCTATTTGTGAAAGGAGAGTACAATTGCAGTGTGTATTAGCTACTATTCAGTTGGGAGTTGTATTATAAATGAGTTCAAATACAGTTTATTAGCACAGTACTAGTCCTTATTTTTCTTTAAGCAYGCTAAATGGATGGTACACTGTGCTCAGTACTATTATTCTTATTCTTCAGCTTGAGTTCTTTGAAATATAAGATTATCCCATCTGGAATTATTGAGTTCGATTTTATATTGTTGTGAAGCTAGAAGAGTATTGTAGATGTTAAACAAGACTTGAAATCAGATTTCAGGACAGTAACAGCTGCAAGAATGATAACTTTTATGAATCTGGTCATACTTTTTACTAATTAATTTATTAATCCTTTTAAGCAAGCCATGCTACATATCATAATGTTTGTCACATGAAGATGCACAAGCAATTTCATGATAATATATTACAGTTAGATATATGCTAATTTTGGAATGTGAAATATCAAGTCTCTTCTGGAAACTAGCTACCATGAAGATACCAAAAATGTATCCGTTTGYATGTACAAAGCCAAAATTTCCAATTTGCACATGGTAGCAGCAGTCTTGTAGATGTTGTTCAGTGGGAGGTTCAGTGTTGTCTCTAGAGGGAAGCAAAGAGCTTTTGCTTCAGCCTTCCTCCTTGTTCTTCTCTCCCAATTCTTGATTTCACATCTGTAAACCATTTTATTCAAATTACACCAATATCCAAGATATTGCACTTGACCTTGTTTAACTTGACCTGAAGTTAAGTGGGGCTGCATTTCTGTGGTTTTGCTTAGCAGGGGGGCAAGCTAATTTTTTGAGTGGTTTGGGTACAAGCACATTTGTAACACCTAAGTCTCACCTGGAGGCTAGAGTCCACTGAACTATAAGTTTGTGCACGATGAGCTGGGACCTTCCTTCTTCTGAGCTGGAGACGTTTCTAAAGGTCTCTCAGAATTTCTTTCTGAAAGCAGAGTTGCTTTCTGAAACAAACAAGGCTCCCTTCAGCCTTGTCATGAAGTAATGTTGGTTAGAATATCTAATCCAAATGGAAATACCCTGCATTTGTTATATATTTGAATTTTAATGCCACTCTTCAATGTAGTTCTGTTAGTTTTTCTATACTCAGATTGTCTATTTTTTGCCCAAAATGTACCATAAACTAAGTAAAACAATATCAGTGTTAATTTTTACTTTRATATTCACTCAAAGTTTTCTTGTTATGTTCAGACGATGCTGATAAAATTGGGCTAATAAAATTTTGGATTTCACAACAATTTGACAGGAGTGGCAAAAGCAACATTATGRTTTCTTTCCATTTATGATCCTCTACCTTATTAATTAAATGTTCATATAAGTAGTGTTGCTAGGGAGAAGTTGCATCTCTGAGAAAACAAGATATGTTCTGGGACTCACTGCTATGTGATACATTTACATTCGTTCAATAAGAATCCCATTGTTTCATCTTTCCSTGTAAGTGGCCACAGGAGTGTCTTTGCTAATCTGTGTTTGAATGCTTTGTATAGATATGGATGATTTTCAAGATATCATTGTTTGTATAAAACCTTGTTAGTTTTAAAACAGTTTTAAATATGGCCATAATAGTCTTACAGTTAAGTGGAAGACTCTGAACTATGTATTTTTCTGGTCCATCATATATAATTATTTGATAGAAATAATTATTCACTTCAGATTTGCCAAGCTATTTAGAATTTACATCAGTTAAAATCCTTAAGGCATTTTAAATTATCATTCAGGAGTTTATTAACCTTAGTCTAAGGTCAAGAGGAAAGCACAGTTATATACTTATACACATAGTGTTTTTCATTGGGAGACTTGCAAGGATCTTGTTCTGGCTGACACCATCTCACTACATCTAAAATTAATTTAAACTAAATCAATCCTCATGTTTGGAATGCTTATCTATCTAACCCATTCTCTTCTGCTCATGCATGCACATGCACAGTTTTTGTCCACATAAGAGAGTGAAACAGATGGTYTTAAAGGCAAGACTTTCCACTAACTTCTAATTAGTACATTATTTTCACAGGAAAATAATCCCTTGTATGATTTATTGGGTACTTTTTGAACAGGAAAGCTAGTAAGTATCCAAGTCATCTTCATTTCCCCAAATATGTGTTGTGTCATCCAAATAAAACACTTAGTAAATTTCTTAGGAAACAACCTTTTTTC